>CAUYPK010057740.1:0-12226 GCA_963574355.1 Loris lydekkerianus | reverse complement strand
CACTGGATAAAAGATTTAAACTTAAGACATGAAACTATAAAAATACTTGAAGAAAGTGCAGAGAAAACTCTTGAAGGAATCGGCCTGGGTGAATATTTTATGAGGAGGACTCCCCAGGCAATTGAAGCAGTATCAAAAATACATTACTGGGACCTGATCAAACTAAAAAGCTTCTGCACAGGCAAGAACATAATAAGTAAAGCAAGCAGACAGCCCTCAGCATGGGAGAAAATATATGCATGTTCTACCTCCAATAAAGGTCTAATAACCAGAATCCACAGAGAACTCAAATGTATTAGCAAGAAAAGAACACGTGACCCCATCTCAGGGTGGGCAAGGGACTTGAAGAGAAACTTCTCTAAAGAAGACAGACGCACGATCTACAAACACATGAAAAAAAGCTCATCATCCTTAATAATCAGAGAAATGCAAATCAAAACTACTTTGAGATATCACCTAACCCCAGTTAGAGTAGCCCACATAACAAAATCCCAAAGCCAGACATTTTGGCGTGGATATGGAGGAAAGGGCACACTTCTACACTGTTGGTGGGAATGCACACTAATACGTTCCTTCTGGAAGGATGTTTGGAGAATACTTAGAGACCTAAAAATAGACCTGCCATTCAATCCTATAATTCCTTTACTAGGTTTATACCCAGAAGATCAGAAGTCACAATATAACAAAGACATCTGTACTAGAATGTACAACATAAGATCCCATGCACAAACAAATAGCTGAGCCCAATTGTAGCCTAATTCATAATTGCTAAGTCATGGAAGAAGCCCAAGTGCCCATCGACCCACGAATGGACTAGCAAATTGTGGTACATGTATACCACGGAATATTATGCAGCCTTAAAGAAAGATGGGGACTTTACCTCTTTTATGTTTACATGGATGGAGCTGGAACATATTCTTCTTAGCAAAGTATCTCAGGAATGGAAGAAAAAGTATCCAATGTACTCAGCTCTACTATGAAGCTAAATTGTAGTTTTCACATGAAGGCTATAGCCCAACTATAGCAAAAGACTATGGGGAAAGGGCCAAGGAAGAGGAAGGGAGGGGGGACATTAGGATGGAGGGAAGGCAATGGGTGGGGCCACATCTATAGTGCATCTTAGAATGGGTACAAGCGAAACTTACTAAATGCAGAATACAAATGCCTACATACAGTAACTAAGAAAATGCCATGAAGGCTATGCTGAACTGTTTGATGAGAATACTTCATATTGTATATGAAAGCAGCACATTGTACCCCTTGATTGCACTAATGTACACAGCTATGATTTGACAATAAAAATAAATAAATTTTAAAAAAATTGTAATACTCACTACATACTGATCACATTTGCTACCTTGTATATCGTATCTTGTATTTTTTATAATTGCAGAACTCAAATGTTACTTCGGTACTACAATTTTAATACATTTGGCACCCTCAAAACATACAATAACAAAAAGTGAATGAGTCATGTTTGAACAACTCTTGTAATTGCAGAAGTCAAACATGACTTGAGCATTACAATTTTAATACTTTTTTTCCTTTCTTAAAATATGTATACTGTTTTGGCACCATCTGTATAAGTATATTCAGTATATGTCTGTTAATATAAACTAATATACTGATTTATCCACTTATTAATGCAACTAATAAAATAATTTACATTGTTTGGAATTTCATTTTCTCTCTTAACATTGATAGTTATACCATTTAGACTTCAACTACAAAACCAGGGGACTTTAGTGCACAGAATTGGTGATTGGGATGATGGCAGAGCTCGGGTATACTGGGCAGGAATGGGTGTTGGCAACAGCAGAAGGCCCCCACCACCCTGTAACTATAGGACAAAAGGAGAGCCCTAGGGCTGGGAGCAGTGATGGAACCTGACCAGGAGGGGCTGTCTGCGGAGCTGGAGTTGAGAAGGAGATGCCTCTGTGGGTGGAGATGTGACATGAAGTTGGGGAGTTGTGGAGACACCCTGACTTCTCTCTTCCTCCCACCTTATAATTTCCCACCATGCTTGCCACTGGCAGTGGGAGCCCTCTGACGTGGAATTCTAGGAACAGCCTTCAAAGGTCAGCCTCCCACACCTTCTCTGCAGATGGCAGAATGGACTCAAGTGGAGGCAATTCTGGAGTTGGCAGGTTGATCTGGCTCAAGAGAAAAAAGATGATCATTGTAGAGGGAACCAGATTTCAGGTAGACCCATAGTACACACACCTATGCAACTGAACAGCAGTCTGTGTGTCAGCCAACCCATAGGCTATCACTCTGCTATCGCTATTGAGTCCTCCCATCTTCAGCATCAAAGCCCTGCCTGAGAAGGGAACTCTGGGAAGTTCAGAACCCTGCCTATGACTTGTAACACAAGATTAATGTGCTATGGTTGCTGAGTTTCAATCCTGTTTTTAATCTCTGAAAGTGTTCCCCACACTGTGCACCATTTTGGCCCTACCCCTACCTGTCACCAAGGGCACTATTCCCTTTTCACTCCCCAACTATAATGGGTTGAATACTGTCCCCACCCCCAAATTCATGTCCACCCAGAACCTCAGAATTTGACTACATTCGGAGAAGGCCTTGCTGGCATAATTAAGGTAAAGATCAAGATGGGATGATAGTGGATTAGGGCATGTCCTAATTCCAATGACAGGGTCCTTATACAAGACAGAAAAGGACACACAGAAACGTGGGGGTGAAGGCTATGTGAAAGTAGAGGCAGAGATGAGAATGAGGTAGCTATAAACCAAAGAATCCAAGGAAGTGATTGTTAGGAGCTGCCAGAAGCTGGAAAAGTCAAGAACAATTTCTTCTCCAGAGTCTTTATAAGGAGCTTGACCCTGTCAATACTGTGGTTTTGGACTCTTAGCCTCCAGAACTAGCAAAGAATAAATTTCTGCTATTTTAAGTCCCCCAGTGTATGGTAACTTGTTAGGGCAGCCCCAGGAAACTAACACAGTAATCAAGAGCTGCCACAAAGCTGTGCTGAACACCCCTTTGTGTGGGGGTATGGTGGTAACCACGGGCGATTTACCAGCAAGCACATGAGGGCTTCAGGACCCTTTGCTGGTATGTGGCTCTTCCAAGGCCATGGCATGGTACATAGTTGTATTTTTTTAAACAAAATAACAATAATACATTTTAATAATTAAATAATTTAAAATATTACAATATGACATCTTCTTGCAAATAATGAAGACTACTGATCCTTCCCACTCAAGCATACCTCTGAGTTGGGAGGTCTTGGAGGACCTCTGTGCATTTTTGGATGCACCAAAGGGGAGTTTAGTTGGGGGGCTTAGTGCATGTTTAGAGGAATTTAGTGTATGCAGATCACATTTGGGTTAGTGACTATTGGAGGTCCCAGTGTTGGACTGGCTCCCAGGAGTCCTCTTACTGCTCAGTGAGGGAGGAAGAGTCGCAGGTTGTTCAGTAAAATGTGTGTATCCTATGTCACCTGCCACTGCAAGGATGTGGTTGATGACAGAGGACAATAAAGAGTATGAAGCTCAAAGCTTAGTCAGTGTACTATTTTTTAATGAGCAGATGTGAATAATTGGAAGTAGAGGATTCAGTTTTCACTGATGACTGATTGAAGCAGAAGTGATCTGTCAGGAGTGTGCTCGGTTTTTCAGCATATACAATTATGAACTCACTATTGTTTTTTTCTTCCTTTATCAATGGGAATTCTCCAGAATAGGCTATATTATAATTCTTGGGTTTGTAGGGCATCCGCACATAGCAGTCCTACAAACAAGCAGTGAGGATGTCTATAATAGCCAGTACAAGAGACTTGGTAGAAGTTTTCTGAGACTTAACAACAATCCTAAAAATGTACATATTTGTCAAGAACAGGTTGTGACCCAGAAAGAAACATTTTAAAATGATCAAAAATAAAAACGTATTTTAATCAACTATCCTAGACAAATAATTAAATGATCTTTTAAGTCTTTCTAGCAAAAATTGTATTATAAAACTCTTCTTATAAGAAATAGCCATTGAGGTGGCTGCAGCTGAAAGAAAAACATGTCCTATAGAAGTGATTCAGGCCAGTACTCAATAAAAACGTCGTCTCATTTGTCTGGGTCTGCTGACTTCTGGGGAATATTTTGCTTTTATGTTATGTCATTTATTGTGATTCTTTATCTTGTTCTAAAAAGAAAATCACTTTTGTGACTAAATTTGCACCCTTAAAGAAGGCCTCTAAAATACAAGCATCAGCTGACCCCAGATCTGACTACTGGATACACAGAGTGAGGGGCTTGAACATTCACTTTCCTAAAGTTCCTACACTACCCTCTCCTTAGGAGAGCTCTTCAAGTCCATTATTTTGGTAGACCACCCTGCCTGCCCTGCTTCAGGGTCCCAACCCTTTCTTCACTCCCAGGCTCCCAATCTCCCTCTCTCCTCAGTTGGCCAGTGGGAGAAGCTACTTCCCTGTTATTAAATACTTTGTTTTGCCAACTAACTTTGATTTAAGCCCCAATCCATATTGGGTCCAAGACCTAACTTTTATATCCAGGACCCACTAGAATTTTCTTATCAAAAGAGCTATCCTTCTCTGATCTGTACACTCGGGTAGACCTGGAATGAGTGAGGGTTCAACCCTTGCACTCCCTCCTGGTGTGACAGAACCACTTGCAAGTGGGTCCCAATTCCAAGTGGGAACCAACATCCCACCTCCAGTGGTAGGGTTTCACTCTTTTATTTGCAACTATAGCCTGGACCTATTTTCTGGACTTTGACCCCCTAGTTGGAGACATGCGTTTCTACTTGGTTCTATACAATGGAATGAAAGTGAAAATATCTAGGTTTGGTTGAGATATTAACCTTTTTCTCATGCATGTCTCCTTGATGCATTTATCCCACACAAACACTCACTCGTGCTCCTTCATGCATTTGTCTCCTTCTAAAATAGAAATGACCTTCAGGACGACCTTGAAAGCCTCAGGTTGAAAGTGGCATCAGGCTGGGTCCTTGAACCACTGAGTGGAAAAGGGCTGCCAATCTGTTCACCTGCCTGGTGCTTCATAGTATTAAGAGATCAATAAATTATCTGCTTGTAAGCCACTGAGTTTTGGGCTTTACTTCTTAGACTAGCTAGAATTACCGTAACTAAAATGACTGCTTTCTATCAGGTAATCCTAACTTTTGTGATAAGTTTCTTTTTTTCCCTGGTTAGAATGAGTCAGAAAAATTTTTTATTCTTTTATTTATTTACTCTTTTGTTCTACTCAAATAATGATAATGATAAAAATATTTTAGCAAAAAATATTAATTAGTGCTTATAATGTACCAGGCTCCATGCTAAGTCTTCTATACATATTATGGTATTAAATTCTTGGGCTAGTTTAATGCATCGTCTGACAGCAGAAGCTGAAGTGTAAAGTAAATGGAGTGTTCCAGGTGAAGGCAGAGTGTGAAGCCAGGAGGCATTGCTAAGCCCTCACACATCCAGTACTGATCCCTTATGCAAAGCTCAGGCCAGTATCCTGTTTCCGTACTTGGACTTAACTTGCATAGTTATACCTTCTTTTCCTGTCCTCCTATTCAAATACCCCTAATGTGGCTCCTTTGCCTGGGTGAGCTCCTCAGCAATGGAGGGTGTCCAACAATGATGAAAAATCCACGAACCTGTGGATCTTCAATTTTTCACATTACTTTATTCATACATAAAAAAGAGCTCAAGGAACATGACTCCCTACCTCATAGCGAGGAGAAGAAATGAGCTAATGTCTCATTAATGTCTGTGGAGCTCCTTGGGATGTGGGGTTAGATAAATAGGAGCTTTATTACTTATGCCGCTTACAAGCACCTCCAGTCTTCTCTCCCCACCAGACCACATGACAGGCCGCAGGCTCCCTCTGCCTGTTTGCCTCTCCTGCTTCAGCTTGGCCTGTGCTTCTGAAACAAGAGCCGAGGGGCTGCTGGGGAAGGAGCTGGGAGCGGAACTTACCTGAGGCATTGACTTAATAAAAACAAGCTCTATCTGCTCCACCTGTTCCACACTTTAGTGGCTTGGACCGTGCTCATTTCTTGCTACTTCAGGAAACTGCAGGGTGTGTGTTCCCTGCGCTGGGCCACCCAGGGCCTCTTCAGGGAGGAAGATAAGATGGTTTCTTCATTTTGTTCTGTCCTTCCAATGGCTCCATCATACTAGGCCAAAGAGTAAAACTTAAAGATGTCTTTACCAAAATTCACTTCCTCTCAAAACATCCCCCTGCCACCTTTCTCTTCTGAATCATCATGATAAGGCCCAAGGGACACTTACCTTTGCAGGCACCCACGGCTCCCACCTCCCAGGGCCAACAGCCAGTTCTCCATCCTCTTCCCACTTCTGGGGCCAGCTGCTCTCAGCTCACTCTGTCCACTTTGAGACACTTCTCTATTTAAGTCTTCTCATTGCTCTCTGCCAATGACTGATCTTTTGATTTGCTCTATACATTCTTCTCAGAACCCCGACCTCTAAACGTTGCAGTGTTCTGAGGATCAAGGCCCACCCCTGTTTGCTTTTCTTTCTAAAATCCCACTCTAGGTGATCTCACCAACTGCATGGCCTTAAACGTCATCTGTAGACTGTCATATTTGCAGATCTGGCTGGGATGTGTTTTTGAACTCCACACTCCTGCCTAGCTGTCTGATTGACATCTCTTTGGTTAAGAGATGCATCCTGACCATGTCCAAAACTGAACGCTGATCTCCCTGAATTGTTTCTCCCCACTGTTGTCTCCATCTCAATATTATTTCAGTTTCTCAGGTCCCAGGCCATGTGGTAAGTTGATGCTTTTTCTTATACCCCATATGCAACTGCACTGGCTTTATCTTCAAAATATCTTTTGGAACACAAAAATTTTCTCCTATGTCTACAGCTAATTTCTCAGTCTGAGCCTGTCTCACCTGGAGCATTGCGATTGCCTCCTAGCCGGTCTCTCAGTGTCCGCATCTGCATTCCTTAAGTCTTTCCCAATGTGGCAGCCAGGCAGTTTCTTTGAAAATCTAAATCAGATCATATCATGATTGGAAATTCTCCAATGGCTTCCCAAATTATGCTTCCCAAATTATGCAGATTCACCTTTGTGATCTATGCTTATAATCTGCCCCTTTGCCATCTTCCTGATCTCACCTGCCACTCCGCACCCACTCATCTCTCTGCTCCCACTATAGTGCCCATCTTCATGCCGTTGACCATGTCCAGGGGGCTTTTGCTGCAGGGCCTTTGACTTGCTTTTCCCTTGTGTCAAATCACCACTCATCAGATGACCACAAGGCTGGTTTGTTCTCTTTGTTCAGTTCCCTGCTGAAAAGTTAGCTTAGGAGAAAGACCTTCCCTGGACAATACTGTCAGTATAGAGCATTTTTCCATCCATCCCTCAAGCTCCTATGCTCCTGTTCTGCTTCAATTTTCCTTAGCATTTTATAATAACCAATATGTTAAATATTATTTATTTTGTTTATTACTTGTTTCTTTTCTTGAAATGAAATGAAATGAAACAAAACATAAAGTTTTGTTTAAAAATTAGCTTTAAAAAATATATATATACATGAAAAATAAATAAATAAAAAATAGCTTCTTCTATTTCCTATACTACTGTGTTTGCATGGAAATCATGACAAATGTATGGTGAATTAATGAGTGAATTTCTTCTGATTAGTAGAAGTTAAAACGTACATATGTGTGCATGTGTGTGTTAAATGTGTTGAGTGTGTGTTATCTCTGACTCATCGAAGACTGTGTGCATGGGATGTTAGATTTTTATTCTCTTCTGAAAAAAATCAATGTGTTTTTTTCTATACTTCTTCACCACCATGAGCCCAAAGATAAGAGAAAAGTATATGTTTTTCTGGAAATGGGATATGATTTTTTTTTTTTGGGGGGGGGCAGGTGTTGCTTCATAGAAAAAGAAGGAAAAGCCTATCTATCTTGGTCCAAGATGATTAAAGGGAAGAGAAGGAAGAGAGACAAAGATCACACACAAACATGCTGGACTCAGATTCTGCAAAACCCTCCCGCTCCTGCGAAAATCATGAAAATTCTGAGAGTAGAGGAAGTTTCTTATTGTTTCTTATTTGATATTCTAAGAAATGACCATTGTATGGAGTAATCTATTACCCTCTGATTTATACCAATCTATAAATCAGAATAAAACTCCTGCTATGGTGGCATGTTCAGGAAGGCAACAGCTTGAAATTAGTTCCCTAGAACATCACTTAGTTCCTTATGCATTCCCCCTCCCTTTTAAAAATATCTAGATGTTCCAGCTTGCCCCTTGGAGGGACACAGAAAGAAAATGATGGTGCTTCTGGCTGGTGAGATTACTGAAGAATCACTGCTGTGATGGAGAGGTGTATCTGTTGACATGGCCTGTTAAGGAGGTTGCCTGGGCTAAAGATCAAATAAAAATCACTTCCAGCCCCCAGACACAAAAGGAATAAGCAAATGTTGAGTAATAGTGGGCTACCTGAGAGGATCAGTGGATCTTTGCTGTACCAAAAAAGAACCACAAACATACCAGTTGCAGATTTCAGAAGCAGGTACCACAAGGGCAAGAATTGATCAGCAGAACAATTAGGCCATCAAAACAGAAGCCAACTACAACCCACATGCTGATCTGTGATTCCCTTTTCCTGCTGATACAAGGATGTGGTGGCCTGGACTGCCTCAAACAATCATTTAGCCAGAGTTGATATTTGAGACATTTTACAATGGTATGGCTCAGATCATAACACTGACTAATGAATGGGTTCTTTTTTTTCCCTGCCCTTAAGTCAGAAATATATTTTCTTGTATTGGTTTTATATAACACAAACTTTATAGCTTTTCCTTTTGTCACCAGTTTGTTTAACACACCTGAAATTGATTTTTGCATATGGTGTGAGGTAGGGATCTAATTTAATATTTTCCCCATTACTGATCCATAAAACTTAAGAAAGTTCCCAGGTTTCTTATCATAATTGTCAGGAGCATGGCAGGGGTAAGCTTTCCTGTAATAGAATTGGTTTGGTGGGCTATTTAGTGGCCTCTTGGATATATGGCTTATTTGTTACACAAATGTTTGTTAGTTGGATGCTTTAATGCCTCTTTCTCATATTTTTCATTGGTGAACCATGTTTTAAATTTTTAATCTCCAGGCTCTGGTTTTTAGAGATTGACAGACTGAGTCAAGTTCATTGGTTTGTATTGGTACACCAGGACACATCATTTGTTCAAGTTCCTCAGTGGAACTAAAATAGAAAATAATTCTAGCTAAGTAAGTGACGTTTGCCTTCCCACATTACTCTGATAGAAGGGAAGCCCAAGGCAGAAAAACTGTGTATCAGCTAAGGTGGAATGAAATCTCTAAGAACCTGACACTCTTACGAAATTCTTTCCACAAAAGCTATGCATCTTGTGACTAAATAATAAGCATTTATTCAGCACATATGAAATGAATTTCAAGTTTACAAAGCTCTAAAAAATAGCAAAGGTTCCCTGCAATAGGCAAACCAGAATTTCACTTAATTTGTTGCTCATCATTTTGGCCTATAAACTCAAATAGTTATTAACGCTGTAAATATGCCTTTTTACTGGCTGGCTGACAGCTCCCATGCTTTCTGTGCTGTCTCCTTAAACATTTATGAGTGTTCATGAATATGCAAATACACAATCTAATGTCTGCAAATGGGTGCAAGTACAAATGCTATGTTAATATTTCATACAGTGATGGGAGCAAATCAACAATCATAAATTTTGAACAAATATGTTGCCTCATTAATAACTAATGAGGCAGTGCATAGAGCTGAGGATTTGGCATTTAATACTAAATGTGGTGTTTAAACAGAGTCTATGAGGCAAGGCCACTGCTTCCAAAAATTTCACTGAGGTCTGCTCCTCTTAGAATACTTTCTTTTTGGAAGAGAGGAGAGATATTTGAGAAGAGAGTAATCTATAGTAATTATTTTAAAAATGAAACTCCGTTACATGGTAGAAATCAAAATAATTCTACTAATTGAATTCCCTAACAGTGGACCATTATGTATGAGGAGTGCATTGGATTTGGTGTTCCCACTTTCCTGAGAGCTGATGAAGATGTGAAAGGCCAACTAGGGAGAGCTTAAATATTTAATAGAAACATACAAATGTAGACATTAAAGGGGTTTGAAGAGTTAACTTATTTTGCCCCTTGTGAGACTCTGGGAGTGGATGATTTGCCGTAGTAGTAGGGCCAGTTATGGGACTCACAGCTTTCGGATCATGGTCCCAGTCCTTCCACACTTTAACATGCTGCTACCTCTTTGTGGCACTAACATTTTAGAGATCTAGTGACTTAATCAACCAATATTAAACCTAAAATTCACTATATATATTATAGTGACATATATATATATATGTATATATATATATATCATGACATATATATTCACTATATATATTATATATAATCTTTCATATATATGTCAAAGATTATGTCAGAGATTTAAAATAGAGCAAATGTGAATAACAGGCTTAAAAATCCCTTTATATCTCTGAGTGTCAATTAGTTATTCATAAAGTGAACTAAAGTCCTTCCCATCTTCAATTTTTGAAAATTCTCAGGGGATACTTCCTTGGATGAGATATAAGAGGTTTAGGAATTTTTCAGCATTGCAGAGTTATCATAAAGAGCATCAGTGACCATTTTGTTGACCTGTAGGAGTAGGATGTATAGTAGATTGGATAAGTTAAATTAACTATATGATATATTCTGTAAGATTCCCTTCAAAAATAAGTTATTGATGTCAGCCTAATTATTTATCACCTGTTTTCTCTTCATGGAAAGCACTTTTGTGTTTCTTTTCTTTTCTTTCTTTTTTTTTTTTTTATTAAATCATAGCTGTGTACATTAGTGCAATCAAGGAGTACAATGTGCTGGTTTCATATACAATCTAAAATATTTTCATCAAACTGTGTAATATAGACTTCATGACATTTTCTTAGTTATTGTATGTAGACATTTGTATTCTGCATTTAGTAAGTTTTCCCTGTAGCCATTCTAAGATGCACTGTAGGTATGACCCCACCAGTTACCCTCCCCTGCCCAAACCACCCATCCTTCCCTCCCCTCCCTTGGCCCTTTCCCCATATTCTTGTGCTATAGTTGGGTTATATCCTTCATATGAAAGCTATAAATTAGCTTCATAGTAGGGCTGAGTACATTGGATACTTTTTCTTCCATTCTTGAGATACTTTGCTAAGAAGAATATGTTCTAGCTCCATCTATGTAAACATGAAAGAGGTAAAGTCTCCATCTTTCTTTAAGGCTGCACAGTATTCCATGGTATACATGTACCACAATTTGCTAGTCCATTCGTGGGTTGATGGGCACTTGGGCTTCTTCCATGACTTAGCAATTATGAATTGGGCTATAATAAACATTCTGGTACAGATGTCTTTGTTATATTGTGACTTTTGGTCTTCTGGGTATATATCTAGTAAAGGAATTATAGGATTGAATGGAATGTCTATTTTTAGATTTCTAAGTATTCTCCAAACATCCTTTTCTCCACATCCATGCTAACATCTCTGGTTTGGGGATTTTGTTATGTGGACTAATCTTACTGGAGTTAGGTGATATCTCAAAGTAGTTTTGATTTGTATTTCTCTGATAATTAAGGATGATGAGCATTTTTTCATGTGTCTGTAGGCCGTGTGCCTGTATTCTTTAGAGAAGTTTCTCTCCAAGTCTTTTGCCCACCCTGAAATGGGATACCTTGTTCTTTTCTTGCTAATATGTTTGAGTTCTCTGTGGCTTCTGGTTATTAAACCCTTGTCAGAGACATAACATGCAAATATCTTCTCCCATCCTGAGGGATATTTGCTTGCTTTACTTACTATGTTCTTGGTGGTGCAGAAGCTTTTTAGTTTGATTAGGTACCAGTAGTGTATTTATTTTATTTTATTTTATTTTATTTTATTTTATTTTATTTTATTTTATTTTATTTTTTACTAGAACTTATCATAAAACTAACTTTATTATTTTTTTTCCACTTAATTTTTTTGGTTAAATATCTTCACTGACCTGATGACTTCTGTCTTTTGATTCTTATTTTCTTGATGGGCATAACGTCTTTACCCTCCTTTGGATTTTCTGCACACTTCCTGATACCCTGGGTCACTCTCTGCTCGGATTCTCTCCAGGGTTAATTTTTATTTTAAATACTGTATTAAATAATTACTTGTCTTGATTACTGAGATTTGTGGCACCCC
>CAUYPK010057737.1:0-10563 GCA_963574355.1 Loris lydekkerianus | reverse complement strand
CTCATGCCTGTAATCCTAGCACTCTGAGAGGCCTAGGTGGGTGGATTGCCTGAGCTCACAGGTTCAAGACCAGCCTGAGCAAAAGTGAGACCCCATTTCTACTAAAAATGAAAAATCTGAGGCAAGAAGATCACTTGAGCCTAAGAGTTTGAGGTTGCTGTGAGCTATGATGCCACGGTACTCTACCCAGGGCAACAACTTGAGACTCTGCCTCAATAAAAAAATAAATAAAAATTAAAAACTAAAAAAAACAAAAACAAAAAACAAAAAACCCACCAAGAATGCAACCAACTTGGGTGCTCTGGAATCGAAGACAACCAAGCAACCTACAACACTGTTGGCAAGGAGTGGGGAGGAGAAGGCATATGGCTGGAAAGCCATACCAGCTAGGACAACCACATTCTACAATGAAAAAGCTTTGCTACTGTGCTCTTCTGAACTGCTAGGACCTTCTTAGTTGGGTGGGGGTAGAACAAATACACTTCTGTAAAAATCTAAAAAAAAAAAAAAAAAGACATCAGATAATGAGGCAACAAATTCTAACAGTGTTGACACAGAAAGGGACTTAGTGGCTACTTTAGATTTGAGAGGTTAGAGAAGGCCTGTCTTTGGAAGTTACATTTAAGCTACAACTTGAATGATTAAAAAGTAGCCAACCAGGTGATAAATAGAGGCAAGCACATTTTAGTTAGCAAACAACTAAAAAAAAAGCCCAAAGAAGGGAACAAGGCAGTGTGTTCAAGCAACAAGAAGATAACTAGAGAACACTGAGTTTCAGGGGAAAGGGGAAGGGCAGATGGACCAGATGCCCAAGGGTTTTCACAGTGAGGGAAAAGCAAGGGCAGGAAAGTCTGGATTCAAGTGTAATAGGAAGCCATTGAGAGTTTTGAAGCTGTGGAAACGAGTTCTGAAACCACTGCAGCATGTCTGTGGTAAAGACTATGGTGGCTTTCATTAGGGTGTACCAAGGAAGATAAAGAAACTGTTTTAGAAATCAAGTTGATAGAACTCAAAGATGGATTTGTTGGGGGCAGAGAGGAGGTCAAGGAAAGAAGCTTCAAAGGTAACATGTTGGCTTGTGCTCAGAACTGGGTGAACAGTATTGATATAGGGAAGACTTGGGGAAGAGATGGGGATTTCTAAAGGAAAGGCTTTTTCAGAATGTGGGAAGGGGGTGTCCAACTACTACACTTGTTTTATCTAATTTAACCCTTATAGATGCCGTACCTCAGTGGTTAAAGCACTGGTCCTGCACACTGGGAGTGTGGGTTCAAACGTTGCCCAGGCCTCCTTAACAACAAAAATAATAATTTAACCCTTATGGGAATCCCATGTGTGATTGCACAGTTTCTTTATCTTCCTTGCTATTGACCCTCCTTTATAGAGGGACAAACTAAATTTAAAGAATTAACCACGAATCCACAGCTGACCAGGGAATCAACTCCAGAGAACATACTGCTTTCCTCACAGCCTCAACCTTCAAACAGAACCAAGGGCTAACTCAGGGCTACTGTTGATCCAAAATGAGAAAATGAAGGAGGAATTACATGGTGTGACTGGAGTGGAAGAATGAGAAATTAACTGTGAACTGAGCAGGTGCCCCTAAGACCTGGAAGCAAACTCAAAGCTTTAGAAGCTGAGGAGCACACTCACCTCCCAGGAGGTGCCTTTCCCACACCTGCTGTGAATAGTTCTTTCATTTCTTCTTATTCACCCTTAGTAATGATCTTGCCTCATACTTAGCATAGAACTAGAAGCCATCAGTTGAAAAAACCCTGAATGTCCCTCTACATGAACCATTCCACCTACATCTGTACTCCCCATTGTCTCTGGCTGACTCAAAGGCCTGCGTGCTATACTCTCCAAAATGGCAACTTCTCCTGCCATCTGCATTAAGACTTGGTCTCCCATCTTTAATTAAACCCTGCCTGAACCAGCCAGCAAGGAGTTTAAGACCAGTCTGAGCAAGAGCAAGACCCCATGTCTTTAAAAAAAAAAAAAAAAAAAAAAAAAAAAGCCAGGCATTGTGGAGAAGGACCTGTAGTTTCCACCTACTTGGGAGGCTGAGGCAAGCGGATTACTTGAGCCCAAGAGTTTGAGATTGCTGTCGGCTATAACACTATGGCATTGTACCCAGGGCAACAGCTTGCGACTCTGTCTTAAAAATAAATAAATAAATCGATAAACAAACCCTGCCTGGATTCATACACACACCTACACACAGTCCCCTCACCTAAACACACCCATCTCTATACTCTTTCAGAGTCTTCTTTAGTGAGTTTTCAATGCAGCAGCCAAGCCATTACATTCCTTCACTTATCAACTAACCCCATTGTGGCTCAATGCCATGGATATTTTCCTATCTTTTTTTTTTTTTTTTTTTTTGAGACAGAGTCTTACTAAGTCACCCTCCGTAGAGTACCACAGCTCACAGCAACCTCAAACTCTGGGGCTTAAGCGATTCTCTTGCCTCAGCCTCCCAAGTATCTGGGACTACAGGTGCCCACCACAATACCTGGCTATTTTTTTTGTAATTGTCACTGTTGTTTGGCAGGCCTGAGCTGGGTTCAAACCTGCCAGCTTCAGTGTATGTGCTAGTGCCTTAGCCGCTGAGCTACAGGCGCCAAACCTTCCTATCTGTATCTTAATGTCTTCTGCTTTCCACACCCCTCATTTCCCTTCCTAGGCTTCCATTATGCCCACTCATGAGGTTTTCCCTCCTACCTGTGGCTGTTCCTTATAGGCTGCTTTGGAAGGTCCAGTCTCTTCCATTGCCTATTAAAGGTCAGAAATCTCTCCTAAAGAGAGATTGCCCTGAAGTGAACTCTACCCATTGCTTCCCATTCCAGTGCTCTACGTACTTCAGTTGCTCTATTTTCCTCACCCCCAAAAAGGTACTAACCACCCATTTCTTAAAATTATAAAACCTTGACTATCTTTGATAGCCCCTCTCCCTCTTGCCCACGTTGAATCAGTCCCCAAATGGCTCAGCACCTACAGCACAGCCTTTAAGGCATCAGCCACATACACCAAGGCTGGGGGGTTCGAACACAGCCCGGGCCAGCTAAGTAACAATGACAATTGCAACAGAAAAACAGCCAGACATTGTGGTGGGTGCCTGTAGTCCCAGCTACTTGGGAGGCTGAAGCAAAAAAATCTCTTAAACCCAAGAGTACAAGGTTGCTGTGAGCTGTGATGCCACAGCACTCTACCGAGGGTGACATAGTAAGACTTTGTCTCAAAAAAATAAATACAATAAAATAAAATATCTTTCAAGTCTGGTCAATATTTCTCTTTCTCCTTCACCACACTCATCTTCCATGTAGAATGCACTCTTGCCACCTCATCACTTCACCAAAATATAATTTCCACATAGCAGTTAGTGACTTTTTTTATTTCCAATTAGTGACTTTCAACTGCACAGCTGATTTACTCTTTCAATAGCTGTGCAGGGGTGGCGCCTGTGGCTCAAAGGGGTAGGGCACCGGCCCCATGTGCCGGAAGTGGTGGGTTCAAACCCAGCCCCGGCCAAAAACTGCAAAAAAAAAAAAAAAAAAAAAAAAAAAAAAAATCAATAGCTGTGCAGTATCCTTCCTGTGGTCACCATGCTTTGGCCAAACCCAGGTTCACGCATTTTCTTTTATAATACTGTATTTCCTTGGTCTAAAAATGATACAGAGGAAGAAATAGTTAGGACATGACAGGTAATAACTATCTGCAGGTACAGCAAACAGAGTAGAAAGACATACTCTACCTTTTTCCTTCAATACCCTTGGCTACCCCCTACACGCTTTCACACAAGAACTCACTCACACATAGGATAAAAATGACCAAATCAACCATATAGTTTATAGAAAGCGCAACACAGTTCAGAACATAAAAGAAAACACAAGACATCTTCATGTCTTTTGTTAATAGTAAACGCAAAGGAAACCACTCTGACTGCACTTTCTTTCTCCCTCTTACACACCCAAAAGGAGAGAAGAAGAATCATGAGAGAACATTGCACCACCTCCTCATGGCTTCTGGTGCTCTACACATCCAGAGAGACTCCTCTAATAATGAACTATAGAAATGATCTCTGAAAGTATAGTCTTGGCGCTGGCCCTCAGCCTCGTACCCAACACATTACTATCATTTTAGAATGATCACAAACTGCATTTTCAAAGTATTATCTTGTATGTATGCAACTTCAAACAAGCATTCTGAGTACTATTGAGTTGTTTTTAAAAGAAACTAAGACACCACATTCCTAAATAGCCTATTACAGACCGATAACCAATCAAAAGTTATTGCCTTTTGGTTTTAAAATCTAACACGTCCGGCTCAGTGCCTGTAGGTCAAACGGCTAAGGCGCCAGCCACATACACCAGAGCTGGCAGGTTCAAATCCAGCCTGGGCCCGCGAAACAGCAATGACAAGTGCAACCAAAAATGAGCCGGCGTTTTGGAAGGTGTTTGTAGTCTCAGCCACATGAGAGGCTGAGGCAAGAGAATCACTTAAGCCCAGGAGTTAGTTGGAGGTTGCTGTGAACTGTGACACCACAGCACTCTACCCAGAGCGACAGCTTGAGGCTCTGTCTCCAAAAAAAATAAAATAAAATAAAAAATAATAATAAAATAAAATAAAATCTAACACTTCCGTACTAGTTTACGACCAAACATGTCACATGCTATCAAATTAGTTTTTGGGGGGTTTTTTTTGGTGGTTTTTGGCCAGGGCTGGGCTTGAACCCACCACCTCCGGCATATGGGGCCAGTGCCCTACTTCTTTGAGCCACAGGTGCCGCCCTCAAATTAGTTTTCTCATGTTAAATGGGACATGCAGCATTTGTAGGTGAGGGATTTTGTTTTTTAATTTTTATTTATTTTTGAGACAGTCTCACTCTGTTGCATTGGCTAGAGTGTGATGACATCATCACAGCTAACAGAAACCTCAAACTTCTGGGCTCAGGCAATCCTCCCGCCTGAGCCTGGTGAGTAGCTAGGATTACAGGTGCCCATCACAACAGCAGGCTCATTCTTCTTTTCTTTCTTTCTTTTTTGAGAGGGTCTCACTCTTTCGCCCTGTGTAGACTGCCCTGTCTTCATAGCTCACAGCAACCTGAAACTCCAGGGCTCAAGAGATCCTCTTTGTCTCAGCCTCCCAAGTAGCTGGAGACTACAGGCGCCTATCACAACCCTGGGCTACTTGTTTGGTTTCTTTTTTTAGCAGAGACCAGGTATCACTCTTGCTTGATCATGCTGATCTCCCACTCCTGAGCTTGATCAAGCAATCAAGCCACCTCAGCCTCCCAGAGTAAACAGGATTATAAACATGAGCCACCATGCTGGCCTAAACTCTAGATTTTAGTTAGTAATTATGTCAGACCCTGCAATCCCATTACTATTATCTACCCAGAAGAACAAAAATCATTTTACCACAAAGGCATTTGCACTAGAATGTTTATTGCAACTCAATTCCTAATTGCCATGTTGTGGAAGCAACCTAAGTGCCCATCAACCCATGAATGGATCAACAAACTGTGGTATATGTATACCATGGAATATTATGCAACCATTAAAAAGATGGGAGACTTTACTACATCTTTTACATTGATCTGGATGGAGTTGAAATATTCTTCTCAGACTAAATATCACAAGAATGGAAAGATGAATATCCAACGTACTCGATGCTAGTATGAAATCAATAGATAAACAATTACATGTTCTTAGTCCAGTTCAGGGGTACAGGGAAGCAGAGGGAAGAGGGGATGTATGGCAGAGAGAGAGAAGGCGTTAAAAAAATGTCAATACTGTTTCAAAATACATTGAAAATACACTTAAACCCATGGTTTCAGGAAAATTTTACCCAGAACAGGAAGCTACTGCTTCACACAACACGTGTCCCCACGTCTCAAATGACTAGCCCAGGAGGAACATCAGAAGCCTAATTTTAGCGTTCCAAAAAAGGAACAAAACCACCCATGCCCATTAAGATTTAACTAACTTATTTATTTTTGAATATCAACTATTTTGTTTATTTATTTATTTTTGCAGTTTTTGGTCGGGGCTGGGTTTGAACCCGCCCCCTCTGGCATATGGGGAGCCACAGATGCCGCCCAAGACTTAACTATTTACATATGATGTAAAATTACCACCTACGCAGACTCAAGAACGAAAAACAGCCTAAACAGTTTCTCAGGATAACACAGAACCTCATCTCCAAACCCCAAAAAACAGTTCTAAGAGAAAAATAACTACATAAAAACATGCTTCAAAGGGAGACGCTTACAGCCTACTCATTAAATCACGCACACAAAAAAAAAAATCATAATCCTATTTCTATTTATCAAACCGTTAACCTTAATGGGAACCACTCAGACTGCGTTCTCTCCCTCTCACTCCCCCATAAGGGAGAGAAGAACGATCATCAATGGCAAGTGGCAGTTGCATTGAAGCAACACCAAGAGCCAGCTTCACGCTCAGGAGAGAACGCTGCACCTCCTCCTCGTGGTTTCCGGTGCTCTACACATTCAGAGAGACTTCTCTAGTAACGAACTATAGAAATGATCCCTGAAAGTATAGTCTTAAAAGCTAAAACGCCTGCCTCTGCCTGGTCTATCGCGGCCACACACTTTAAAGTTATGGAGAAAATTTTCTTGTCAAGTTATCTGCCTTTTTCAGATACATTTTGTATATGATAACAATTCAGTCAGATGCCAAAACTCACAACAGTATTTTCCCTTGTAAATTTCCAGAAACTCTTTAAAGGCATAAAGGCCTCATTAACATACAGCCTCCTAGCAACCAATCACACCGAGGTTTCTGCGCACACACGCCTCTCTTAACCCCTAGTGAGCTGAGATCATTCTACTAGCGTCTGGCGCCACCTAGGATCCACTAAGGAAAAGTTATTCGTGCAGTGCGCGGGTCACCATAGACGGTGGCCTCCAGCCTGCTACAAAACAGATCTGATAATGATCGCGCCACTGCACTCCATCCTGGGTGACAGAGGGAGACTACCCTTATTTAGAAAAAAAAAGGCCGACTTGGAGACACCAGGTTTCTTTTTCCCTGAAACAGAGAAGAGGGAGAGATGAAAGAGATAGAGGCCAAGAGAAATAATGTACGCTTCTAACACCATGTAATAATCATAACCACGATGGTTTAATGAATGTCTATCGATAATCTGTTACCTCATTTCATCGTCTAAACTGTAGGAGAATAGTTGTCTATTTCCCCTTTCTTATAGATGCTGGCTAAGGCATGTCACACGCCTAAGGCAATCACAGTTGGAACTTAAGTCTGGCACTAAATCAAGACCCTGTTCTTTCTAGCAAGCTAAACTGGTCTTCTTCAGAAGGTCTAGTCTCTAATCAATTCCATTTTTCTAATAAAGCACTAAATACAGCATCCCTCAAAGTTCAGTCTGAATAATTATCTTCCTGGTTTCTAAATCCCAGAGAAACCCTATCCATTTACAGTACTTCCACCAAAGTCCCATTTTCTCCTCAATAAACACATTTCATATATGATAATGTGTAACACTTTATTTATTTATTTATTTATTTTGAGACAGAATCTCACTCTGCCACCCTAGGTAGAGTGCTGTGGTGTCTGGTGTCACACCTCACAGCAATCTCAAACTCCTGGGCTCAAGAGATCCTCTTGCCCCAGCCTTCCAAGGAGCTGGCATTACAGGCCCTCACCACTGTGCCCGTCAAAAACACTTTTTATTATTTCACAGCAGCCATGTGTAGCAAGATCATCAGATTGTAAATGCTGACGGTTAGTCTTCTCATTCAACCCACCTCTCTGAACAAAATCTCCTTATAGACATCCCTCTTTGGAGATACCCAAATGCTCTCTATTAGGAGAAAAGAACAGTGTTGGGGCAATCTGGTCAGGTTTGAGATGTATCCCCTGGTTCCAGAGCAGTTCCTTACATCTTGAAGTGGAGCCTTCTGATCATTTTCATCAAAGACCCCTATCTCTAGTCTGGGCTCTTCCATATCTAATCTAAGACTTCCATTCTCCATTCCTCCAAGTTTTCTGGAAACCCCTCACCATTCATGCCATCTCATGGCCTCTTATAAGCAGATTCTCCAACTTCACATGGGTGTGACCACCACTCTTGCATTCTAAGACTTGGCTCCTGTCACCTCTTTTGGAAGCCTTCCTTGACTTCCCCCTTGGTAACACTGATCACTGAGTATTTTATATCCCTCATTATCTTTGTAAGGACCTCTACATAGTTCACTCTGTTCCAAATAAATTTACTTTCCCCTACCAAACCATAAGCTCCTTAAAAGCAGGAGCTTGTCATATTTATCTCTATATCTCCAGCCCCTTGCCTGGCACAGAACAAATGATGAATCAACATATTGTTCCCTCCCTCAGCCAGCTACTGACCTGACTATTGGGAACCACTGGGTTTTCCTTTTCCTCTTATTCCACTCCCCGGCCCCCACAAGCCTGATCTGTCTATTAAGGGAGTAAAGTCTTTGTCAGGAGGATTCCTGGCCCTGCCCTGTTGCCCTTTCTTGGTTTCAAAATATGTTTGTACAGTCTAGCCCTCTCTTGTGAGTTACTGGTGCAGATATCCAGCTTCTACCTGATTATTGTACTTAGTTTGAATCACAAGTACCTCAAACTCAGCTTGCCCAAAGTGACTTCCATCAGCTTCCTCCCAAACTTATTCCTATTCCAAGCAGTGACACCACTTTCAACCAATTGTTTAAAACAAAAACTTAGCCAGGTACAGTGGTGTAGACATGCAGACCTGTACTCTCAGCTACACAGAAAGATTACTTAAGCCCAGGAGTCCAGCCTGGGCAATATAGTAAAACCTTATCTCAAAAAAAAAAAAACACACAAAAAGATACACACACACACACACACACACACACACACAGGGTGGCCATAAAGTTCATGTGCAATTTAAAATACTGCGCTCATACTCAATAGAAAACATAATAAGGACCACTGGGCGAGGTGGCTCACACCAAATAAATAAATAAAGACTAACTCTAAAATAACCCAGATCTTGTATTAAAGTAACCATTTTAACTATGCTCAAGGAAGTAATGGAAAACATGCTCAACATCAAAGATAAGATAGAAAAATCTCAACAGACTAAAACTGTGTTTATTCCTACAATTAAAAAACCAGTATCAGAAATAAAAATGTCATTGGTTAAGGTTAACAGCAGATTAGTGACAAAGGAAAAGTCACGAACTTGACAATAGATAACAGAAATTATCTAATTTCAACAACAGAGGGAAAAAATATTGAAAAAATATTTTTAAAAAATGGCTGGGCAAGGTGGCAGGCCTGTAATCCTAGCACTCCAGGGAAGCTGAAACGGCTGGATTGCTGGAGGTCAGTAGTTTGAAACCACCTTGAACAAGAGTGAGACCCTGTCTCTAAAAAAAATTAGCCAAGCATTGTGACAGGTGCCTATAGTTCCAGCTACTTGGGAGGCTGAGACAAGAGGTCCACTTGAGCCCAGGAGTTAAGAGGTTGCTGTGAGCTATGATGCCACAGCATTCTACAAAGGGGAATATAGTGAGACTCTATCTCACAATAAAGAAAAAAAAAATTTAAAAAAAATTTTTTTAAAATTGGCTCAGTGCCCATAGCTCAGCAGTTAGGGTGCTGGCCACATACAGCTAAAGCTGGTGGTTTCAAACCCGGCCCAGGCCTGCTAAACAATAATGACAATTGCAACAAAAAAAATAGCTGGGCGTTGTGACAGGCGTCTGTAGTCCCAGCTACTTGGGAGGCTGAGGCAAGAGAATCACTTAAGCCCAAAAGTTTGTGGTTGCTGTGCGCTGTGACGTCACAGCACTCTACCCAAGGTTATAGACTAAAATACAGCTCAAAAAAAAAAAAGAAAGAAAAGAAAGGATTCTTTAAAAGGTTTTCAGAACTTTATGAGGACCCCCAGGGCAATTGCAGCAATACCAAAAATACATTACCGGGATCTGACCAAACTAAAAACCTTCTGCACTGCCAAGAACACAGTAAGTAAAGCAAGTAGACTGCCCTCAGAATGGGAGAGGATATTTGCAGGTTACATTTCCAACAAAGGTCTGATAACCAGAATCCACAGAGAACTCAAATTTATTAATAAGAAAAGAACAAGTGATCCTATTTCACTATGGGCAAGAGACCTGAACAGAAGCTTCTCCAAAGAAGACAATGCATGGTCTACAGACACATGAAAAAATGCTGGTCATCTTTTTTTTTTTAGAGACAGAGTCTTACTTTGCTGCCCTCAGTAGAGCGCTCCCAGCAACCTCCAACTCCTGGGCTTAGGCGATTCTCTTGCCTCAGCCTCCCAAGTAGCTAAGACTACAGGTACCCGCCATAACGCCCAGCTATTTTGTGTTGCAGTTTGGCCAGGGCCGTGTTTGAACCTGCCACCCTTAGTATATGGGGCTGGCACCCTACCCACTGAGCCACAGGCACTGCCCAAATGCTCGTCATCTTTAATCATCAGAGAAATGCAAATCAAAACCACTTTGAGATACCATCTAACTCCAGTAAGAGTAGCCCACATAACAAAATCCCAAAACTA
>CAUYPK010057735.1:0-34531 GCA_963574355.1 Loris lydekkerianus | reverse complement strand
TCATAGCTGTGTACATTAATGTGATCATGGGGCATCATACACTAGTTTCATAGACCGTTTGACACATTTTCATCACACTGGTTAACATAGCCTTCCTGGCATTTTCTTAGTTATTGTGCTAAGACATTTACATTCCACATTTACTAAGTTTCACATATACCCTTGCCTCACCTACCTTTATGTTGCCTTCTTGTTGTTTTATGGGTGTTGGTCTCTACCAACTTGATGCTGAGTTCAAGCAGCACATTTGAGCAGGGTCCCGTGGTATCTGGTTTCATCTCCTGTTTCTGGAAAAATGAATGAAATCTGCAAAAGAGCTCACTGTGAAGCCTTGGGAGGAGCGTGCTTCAACCCCGTGCAAATAGCTGATAGATGTTACTTCTTCCTGCTGCCAGCAAAGGCTAGGGCTTCCCAAGGTACAGGCCAGCGTGTGTCTGCCTGCAAGGATGTCACAGCAATGTTCAGCATTGGAGCAGCATAGCCAGCCAGCTGTTGGTTAGGGGAAAGGAGGCTGTACTTTGGGATATCAAAGTCAGCAGAGAACACACCCAAATGTGGTGGCAAGGCTGCGGTTACTGGTGGCTGGGAGAGCCACAAGACAGGCTGGCTGAAGGGAAAGGGGAGTGGGGAAGGTGTGAAGGGACACGGGAGTAGGATGAAGGAGGGGTAGGCCTCGGCCTGACCCCAGGCAGTGGAGAGGCCATTTGGCACTCCTGTTGACTGAGCACAGTAATTAGATACTTGTGTCCTGGACTCAGACCTACCTGTGCTCAGCCCCCGGCCCTGCCACTTAGTAAGTGCACACTGGGAGGATGAAGAGGATGTTAACAGTATCTACCTCATAGGGATGTCATGAGGCTGAGACATACTTGATCTTGGACCTGACACCTAGCAAGTGCTCTCCAAAGTTCACACTCACAGCAGTGCCCATTGTCAGAGAGGAAGCACAAAGCCATCAGACTGGGAACGTGAAGGCTTGTGTCCCTGAGCAGCCCACCCTGCCTACTACACACTCTGTCCATAGCTTTCATCTTTGGTGTAGGCAGTAGGATCTTGTAGGTAAGGCAGCTTGTATCTGCTGGGTGGCTTAGGTGTCTCGGTATATAAGTGTCAGGTATAAAGGAAGAGCATGAGGGCTGGTGGAGTGAAGGTAGCAAAGGTTTGGCTTGCCAGAGACCACAGTTGCAAGTACTGGCTTCATCCTAACTGTCCCTCCTTGGGCAGTCCCATTAACCAGGCCTTAATGCAGGCATCAGTGACACAGGCAGGAAAACAATGTACCAGATAGTAGCATAAACATTGGAGTCAGACTGCCTGGGCACAGCATTTACTAGCTGTGTGACCTTGGGCAAGTTACTTAACCCCTCTTGTGCTTTGTCTATAAAGTGAAGGTCAGAATAACACCCATCTTGTGGAAATGATGGGGCATCAATTAGTTACCATATGGAAAGTGTTCAGAACAGTGCCTAGAACACAGTGAATTCTGTGTTAAAGTGTGAAATATTATTATTGCATGGCACAAAAGATAGTCCCAATGAGGGCTCTTAGCCAAGACCTTCCAGTGGTGACCTAGGAAAGAATGCTCTTTTGCCTGGGGACCTGGGATTTAAAGGTCTCACACAGCTCTTGGTAGCAGGGGCAGGGGACAGAAGGAGAAGACATAGGGAAGTCTCAGCACGAGTAGGTGTTGGCCTGCCCAAAAAGTGGTGGAGGCAGCCACTGCTAAGTGAGCCAGAGTGTGGCCAAGGGGCTTTGCAAATTCCGTGCGTTCTGGCTAGAGGAAGGGTCCACAGAGAGCAGATTGTGACAGTTCTTATCTACCATGTGAAGGGGTTTGCACTTAATCCGCAAGGCAATGGGGGAGTATTGGGTGATAATAGTGATGAAACTATATATACGAAGCTCAATCATTCATTCATGCATCACGTATTCATTGAGCAAAAACCACATGCCATGCACAGTTCCAGCCCTGGAGTGACAAGCAAGACAGGGATGTCTTGGCCTGAGAGTCAAGGGCTTGGTAAACCTTTAAGTGACAACAAACCCCAGCCTGGATGGGACACAGACCCTAATTCTGAATTCCTACTCCCAGAGCTGAGCTTTTACTTTTGCACCAGGACCCTCAGGAGAAGCCCAAACATTATGGGTTCTTTGTATTTCTTCACCAAGTTGCCAGATGCGAGGCCTGCTCTGTTTCTGAATCTAACTTTGAATCAGCTTTCTGCAGAAGGCACACTGGGTTTTACCCTCACTAGTTCTGAACAGCTGGCTTGGCATTTCCCCATGGTCGCTAAATCCCCTGTGTGTTCCTGGTACTCAACAAAGCACCCAATATATTTTCATTAAATAGTCACTGAAGGCAGCCAGAAGTTGAGTTCTAAAAAGTCATCTTGCGAGCTAAGGAGTAGTCTCAGGTTGAGTATTTTAGGAGGCAGATGTGGGGTTGGAGCCAGTGATTGTGAGCAACAATTTAGCCCTTCAGTGGTTTCCAGGAAGGACCATATGAAATTGGGCGCAAAATAGCACAGAAGTAGCTCCGGTGAAAGGAGACAGGTCTGGTCAGGAGGGGGTGGGAGCAGCTATGGGGAGGAAATGAAGATCTGAAAAGTCTCCACCAGCCCAATGGGACCTCTGAGTAAAAGGTGCCCTGTTGTAGGCAGAAATGGCTGGCCCCAAGTACCACCATCTTGCTCAGCCACTGGCCAGGGGCCCCCCTGAGAGGCTGAGACTGACCTTGCTGAAGTCAACAGCTGGAAGCTGTCAGCTAACCACACTCCAAACAGCTGGCAGTGAGTCCTTGCCTGGTGGGGCTCTGAGTGATGCCTCTCTGCGTCTGTCACAAGACCTAAAAGGAAAATTGGGAGCAGGTTCTGGCACCCTTTGCGTAATTAAGGCAAGGTCTCTTTCTGCCTTCAAGGCTCTCACCATTTAGTAGAACTTATGAAAATTCTTAATATCCCTGCAAGGAGAAAGTCCAGGCAAGAAAACCTCAGATCCCAGTTTCTAGGAGGATGAGGTGATGTGTAGGAGGCTGCTCAGTTTGCCTGGTACACTGGGAATTTCCCCACCCAGGCCAATGAAAGTGATTCTTATACCAGCAATGGAGAAAGGCTTTTCTATTTTCCTTTTTCCTAATTTGGTGGAGAAGATGCAAATGGATATAGATTCCATCAAAATGCTCTCACCAATGATAGATATCCCCTATTTTGTTTCGCTCCCGTTTGGGTTGTTAGCGTGGCAGCAATTAAACTTGACAAAATAGTGATTAAAAAACAATGAGAGGCAAATGTACCAGCACACCAGCGCGCATCTAGACCATTCTGAAAATGATCTCTTAAGTGTTTGAAATCTGCTTTATTTTCCTACCGCAGGAATGAGTTTTCAAAAAACAGCACTTAGGAAGGGCAATTTGCCACAAGCATTCCACGGCCCCAACAAACAGTATTTCTTTCTAATGGACTCTCCCCCTCCAAATTTTAGCTGCAGTTCCCAAATCAGATTCATTATAGAAAAGAATGAACGAATACCACAAAATGCCCAGAAACCAGGCCTTTTCCTGACACTTTCAATAATGCAAAAGGTAAACAAAACTTCTGAATGGTAACTTTGCTTGATGGGTTTCCAGGGCACTAGCCGCTGGGCTGCCCTGGTCTGGGAGGTGGCCGCCACCGTGGAGCTGGGAGGTCTAGCTGTGATCAATCCAAAACGTCAGCTGTTGCTGTCTTTGGAGCAGGATCTGTATAACATCTGGCTGTTCCTTGCAGGGTTGAAGAGTGTGGCTCCCAGGGGACCATTTAGGGAGAGGAATTAACAGCACAGGGCATTTTCAGCAGTGGGGTTTTTGTTTGTTTGTTTTTTGAAATCTTGAAGCATATCTGGCTTCACAAAGCCACAGTCACGTCTTTCTCTCTTTCTGATGTGCAAGCAGCTTTCCGGGTCTAATTATAGATGTAGTCTGTGCATCCTTGATCAATAGTTCTGAGTGTCCTCCCGCCTTAAGAGTCGTTTAGTTCTTGCTGATGGGCTGGCATTTCAACCTCCAGCTCTGAGCGGGAGTCCTCAGACTTCTTGGCCCCATCAACAAAACCCCGGCTTCTCCCAGAACGCCCTTTGAACTTTGCAGAGCTCTTAGCAAGCCCCATCTACAGGGAGCCGTAAGGAGGCTGAGGAAAAGCCTGACAATGTCCAGAACTAGGGTTCAAGCCAGGGGACAGCTTGAAGTGAGAATAGTGTCTGGGAATGTCTCCCCCAAGGTGCCCCCTCAAAGGAGGAGAGGAGAGCCGCCGGCAGCAGGAATCAGCTTGGGCATAAGGCAGCATGTTCTCAATGATCTCTGGTGCAGCCGTAATCGTGCTGCCTTTGGAGACCCAGAAAGCCACTCTGTTTGCAGCCTTCTGTTTAATAATGAGAGACACACAGCACAGGGGTGGCAGGGAAATGAAGAGGCAGAGCACAATTTGACCTGCAGGGCACAGGAAACCATGGAGCAGAGAGGTGCTTAATAATAGGGTTTCACTGGACGGGAATGAGTGGCTGCCCCATGTGGCTTGGCGCCTCCTCTGAGAATGACCCTATACAGGCTCTCTTGATCGGCTCCATGTCCTCTGCCAGGCTGGTGGATGCTGTGGGAAAGCTAAACTGGGCACAGTGCTGAGTCCCCTGTGAAGGAAGGTGGAGAACTAGAGAGTGACAACGGCCCCAAGCAAGGCACTGGCTCAGCGTCTCGGTGCCCCAGAACTCAGAGTATTGGGGCAGCCCCCCAGCTCCCCTGTGCTCAGGCTCTTTTCCAGGGCAGGTCTAGGCATAGGCACAGAAGGGAGGGGTGGTACACTCAGGGACCACTTGAAAAGCAGCCGGCGTGGGTAACGCTCCCAAGGCCGCCAATCCCAGGCCTGCTCGTTCCTATGGAAACAGGCGCCAAGCTAGGAGCCTGCTGCTGGGAGCCAGTCGCAGGCGGCTGTCAGGCTCAGCTGCTGGCTGCCCGCTGGGACCTGGAAGTGCCCTTTTCCAAAAACCATCCCTGCTGGCTCTGAGTCAGAGGGGTCTCCTGGCATCCGCTGAGCTCGGAGCCTGGATGGAAGAGGAGAGGGAGGAGAAGGAGGGGAGCGAATAAAAATATTTACGCTTAACAAACACTTTGATGTTTGAAGACTGTGTGTACAAATGAGGGCTGAGAACATCTTTGGTTGAGGGGTTGGTGTTTCCAGGCAAATCACTGCATGCGTGCGTGCACACACATATACACACACGTGCACTATCTCGAGCTCTCTTTATCTCTTTATGCATTTACATTATCACCACAGCAGAAGGCAGAGCAGACCCAGGAAGGGTGTGGGTGGTGATGGATGAGTCCCCAGGGACTGCACCCCTGTGCCTCAGTGGGCTTTCTCTGTCATCCATAAGGTGGCCTGGGGTGGCTGGAGCTGCCTGGCCACATGAGGCATTCTAGGAAGGCTGCCTGTTGGAGCTGTTGCCCGGCTGGAGGTATCAGGACTGGGGAGGCCTGGATACCAAGCATGGTCCCTGTGAAGGCAAGGTCACCTGCTCTGGTGTTCTGTTGCTCCGGTGAGGGTGAAGCCCTCTTGGGAGGAAGTATGCAGCGAAGATTTGCATTGGACTTGACTTTTATCTTCACAGATCCTGAAAATTGGAAAAGGTGTATAGTAACATGAACACCTGCACTGTGATCAGGCAGAGGTAATGGTGACAAGGGGCTTGGCCTTCGGAGCCAGACAGCATTGGTTTATGGCCTTGGGAAAGTCACTTAACCTTTCTGATCCTCATCAATTTCTTAGATTAGAGGTAATAGTAGTAACTACCTCGTGGTGTTATTTTGTGGAGTAAATACATTGAAATATATGGAATAATAGTATTTGCTCAATAAATGTTAGCAAGTATCATTGTGTTCACCCAACAAATGGTGATTGAGGATATACAATATGCAGGAAGCCATGTTAAGTCTGTGGAGGATACACTTACTCAGGCAGGTATTTTGCCTTAAGGGATTTTACAGTTTAGTGAAGAAGCCAAAAGAAGATTAATAATTATGAACGTAGACAGAAGATGCAATGTGAAAGGCCAACAGTGTCCAGTCTGCTCTCCCTTAAACAGTTATTTTGGGGTAAAAGTAAGGGTGTATTACTCTAGCAAGGCTACATGCTGTGATAAATAACCCTTAAATTTGCATGAGGTGATTCAAGAGCCCAGGCTCCTTCTTTCTTTTGGTTTTCCCATCTTCTGGAGCCTTGGAATTTCCCACTGTTCCTTTCCATCCAGTGGATTGAAGAGGGGTGAGAGAGAACATATAGGACTGTGTAGAAAGTTTTAGAGACCAGGTCTCAGTCGGGCCACATTTTACTGTCTGGAACCCAGTTATTGGCCCTACCCAACTGCAAAGGTTGCTGGGAAATGTAGTCTTTCCATGTACCCAGTGGGTAAGTAAAATTGGGATTGAGCAACATAAAGTGTTGTCTCTGCCACAGTTGCAAAGGGTTTTGAGACTTCAACAACCATACAGCCATACATAGATGGGTGTTCTAGTTACTTATTGCTATGTTATAATCCACCATAAAACTTACTGGCTTAAAATAACCACATTTACTTAGCTCATAAATTTGCAATTTGGGCAGGGCTCAGCAGGGACAGTTCTTCTCTGTTTTGTCCATTCAGTGTCAACTGGATTGAGACAGAGGCTAGGGGACGGGGTTATCGGAAGGCCTGCTCTCTCCCAGTTCTGGTGAGTGATGCTGGCTGATGGCGCAGACAGGTGGAACTGGAACAACTGGGGCTCCTCAGGCATCTCTATTTTTTTTTTTTTTTTTTTTGCTTGCTTATGAAAAACCTATTTATTTTAATTAGCAAGTAAAAATTTTATATATATGGTGTACAACGTGATGTTCTGATATAGTATACATTGTAAAATGGCTAGAGTAGTCTATTTTACATATGTATTGCCTTACTATTTTTTTGTAGTGGGAATACTTAAAATCTACTTTCTTAGCAGTTTCTAGATGCACAATATATTACTAGTAATTATAGTCAGCATGATGTACAACTGATCCTCTTGAACTTAGTCCATGTGTCTAACTGAATTTTGTGTCCTTTGCCTACTGTCTCCCCAATTCTCTCACCACAGCCCCCTCTGCATGTGTGTGCCATCTTTCTATGTGCTATCTCCAGCGTGGACGCTTCACAGGGTGGCAGGATTCCCTATATGAAGGCTCAGGGCCCCTAAGGCGTATCTTCTAGGATAAAGCAACACAAGCTGCATGGCGTTTTCCAACCTATCCTTGGAAGTCAATCCCACTAATAACATCGAGGGATAAATTCATACAAGTCTCTAGTTCATGACACTTAAAGGCAAAACATTCCATATTACTTTGTTGTGCCAGCTCAGAGGCCCTACTTGCCAGGGTCAGTCATTTCTGGGAGATTTGTTTCCTTCTCTAGAAACTTATAAGTTCCTGGGACTACTGTAGACTAGAAAGTGGTGGAAGGGCCATGGCAGTGGCCACTGAGCTGCTCATTGTCAAGGGTTCCTATTCATGCTGTCTGCTCTCTCAGAGCCGATGTTGCTCCCCAAGACTCTCATTGAGGCACCCAGGAACATGGAGCTTAAGGTCCTGGCCTCAGGGTCTAAGCAGTGCCCTCAACAGAGGCTCTGCCATCCCCAGGGCTTCTGTGGAAGCTTGGCACTGGTCTCCTGTGGCACCTGCCACCTCCAGTGTCATCTTGTAGGTTTTGGATTCCCCTCCCACTCCTCATCCTTGTCCAGTCTCTTCTGCATGCTCCCCACTCCAGTCCCTGTGAAGATGAAGCTTCTTGAGGCAGGTACTTGCCCTTAGCCAGTCCGCAGGAGGCGCCAGCATGATGATTTCTGCAGAAAGACTCTCTTAAGAGAGAACAGTGTACACTGAAGGCCTCTGAGGCTTGGTCCATCCAGAATTAATAACACATTTATTTTTGGTTAACACTGGCCTCCATGCCTTATGGCTCTTCTCTGTTGATCAGGCTCCATCCTTCCAAATAGTTTGAAGAATGAGTCTGTCTAAACCTTCTAAAATCCAGAAGATATGCTCAAGTGGCTCTGAGGAGGAAGACTTGACTTCTAAGTAGGGGAAGAAGCAATGCTTTTATGGTGATGGTGACATGTTGTTTTATATTGGTTACCCCTTAAGAAGACCCCATGCCTGGGATTTGTGTTTAAGTCCATTTTTTGAGAGAAGATCACAGGCAACACCAGTATGGAAGTGGGGAAGCCAACACAGCATATGTCAAAAAGCAGCTGGGCCCAGTCCTGCTGGGCACTGTCAGGACAGGGTGTGGAACACCGTGGAGCCCTCACACCTGAGGACGAGCAAGCCAGGGTGTGTACCCACCTGCTCTGTGCACACACAGCAGAGAGCTGCCATTGGGAGTGTTAGGTCCCAGCAACACCCACTGGCCCTTCACAAGAGCATGCCCTGGCATTACAGAATGCCCTCACACAGAGTGTGCCTGGGTGCTGGAGTAATGAGGACATATGGGCAGGACATCAATAATGTCTCTCACACACGGGAGCTGATCTTGATTTTTAGCTTTTGATTATGGAAAGTGTTAGACTTACACAAATTAAACAGAATAGTATACCAACCCCCCATGGCCCCATGCCCAGCTTCTACAATGATCAACATTCTTCCTGTCTTGTTTCAACTATACCTCTGAACTGATTTTTATAAAATGGAGGGGGGGATATGGTAAGAAAAGGAAGGCAAGGCTCTGGGTAAAAGAGGCGGCTTACCAAAGGCACAGGGACATGAACCAGGGAATATATGCCTACAGTACTCTTTGGCTTCCGCGTCATATGCATGATGGAGAAACGGAGTTCAAGTGGAATGACAGGTGGGGACCAGCCATGGAGAGCCCTGAAGAGCAGGCTAAGGAGGGCATGGAGAGATGTTCTCTGTAAGTTGTGTATATGAGTAACCTGATTGTCTGAGCTTGGGTTCCCCAGAAGCAGATCCTGAAAGAAGGATTCAGGATGGTTATTTGGAAGGTGGTTGTAGGGAATAGCAGGGGAGGAGAGGAGTGACACAGGGAAAAGAAAACAGAAAGAAAGGGTGTTATCAATCCAGCTACTACTGGGGACCACTGGAGCTCAATACCACAGGAACCCTGGATGACAATGTGGGGCACAGAGCTCAGAGTTATCTCAGTGGAGGGGCAGGAAGCTAGGGTATTTATCTACCAAGTCCCCTTCCATCATTGCTTGAGGGCTGTTTTCTGGGGGTACTAAGTTCTTGGTCCTTCCAACTTGTGGTTCTGGAAAAAAAAAAAAAACCCTTTGGAACAGAGATGCAGATACTGGCAAATGGAAGTCAGTTGGAGCATACCAAACTGAGACGGTCTGGAGGAATATGGATGGGATACTGACAATTTCTCCCATGCTGCTCTTAGCTGGAGTTCATTAGGAGGCAGGCTGTCTGATGGATTGGAGTAGAGCCATTCAGGAGACAGGGACACCAGGAAGACACTTTTGCTGTGGTCCTGGGGGAGGTGATGGAGCTCTGAGCTGGAAGAGTAGGAAGGAAGAAGGGGTGACAGATGGGGGACAGAGTGATTGGGGAGGTATCATTACCAGGATTTGGCAACTGATCTTGCATGTTCAAGCGTAGGAGGCAAATTACCAGAGATAGATTATAAACAATGCTTAACTGTAGCAGCTACATTTTTAAACTTTTGGTAAAGCAGTCAAATTCATCAACAGTCCTGCTGGGCCTCTCTCAATTCCAGAAGCTCAGCCAGGCACTCAAAAGCTCAGAGGTAGAAGATGAAGTGTCTGAGGGGCTGGCATCTTCTCAGGTGTGGCCACAGGCAAGGCTCATTCCAGACTATTCCAGGATGTGCTGCCACTAGGTGAGGGGTGGAGAGAGCAGCGCTGGGTGATGAGGCAGGAGATCCAGGAGCAGGTCTTTGCTTCTCCACTGTGCAGTTTGGAGCAAGTAGTTGGGACTCAGTTCCCTGGGCTATAATACGGGAAAAATTGCATGGCCTCTCACTCATGAAACTTCTGTAAGTTGACCACCCAGAGGACTGTAACAAATTGGTAATGTCTGGAGGTGGTCACCATAAGGAACTAGACCTAGTGTACTAATGTGTACATGTGGTGAATTTCTGGTCTATGAAAATCAGATCAACTTAAGGAGGTGGGCAATGTAGGGAGGTGGTCAACTATGGAGGTTCTACTGTGTTGTGATGAACCCACATAGTTATATGCCAGTTTGACTTTTGATTGTTCTACCAACTGTATTCCTTTCAACATCCTTTGTGTGAGCATCGAGACCTCCATGGTGACCCACTCAGCCTCTGCCAACTCACTGACTTTTCCTGCCTGTCTAACGGTGAAAGTTTCTCAGTGTCAGTGCCCAGTCCATGTTCCTCCACCCTTTCAGACCTTTCAGAGTCTCTGCAGGTATACACCTGAGTGCTTCCCCCACTCCAGAAGGCATCTCTGGCTGTTTGGGGGGCAGACCAGAAAGGCCCTTTGTGCTGGGCTGAGTATCAACCCCAAAGATGCCCGTATCCTAGTCCCTGACATTGGAGTTTATGGTATTTAACAGCAAAAGGTCTTGACAGTATGATTAAATTAAGGATCTTGAGATGGGGAGAGTATCCTAATTATCTGGGTGGGTCTTCATAAGAGGGAGGCAGGAGGGGCAGAGTCAGAGGACATGATATGATGTGATGACAGAAGCAGAGGAGAAAGAGATGTGACAACATTGGGATAGATGAGAGAGACATGAGGCCATGTGCCAAAGAATGCCAGTGGCCTATGAAAGATGGAAAAGGCAAAGGAAAAGAGTCTTCTCTAGAATCTCTAGAAGCAACACAGCCCTGCGGACCCATTTCAGATTTCCGACCTTCAGGAGATAATAAATAGGTGTTGCTTTAAGCCACAAATTGTGTGGTAATTTGTTACAGCAGCAATAAGAAACTGATACGGTCAAGGATTAACACTGCCCCAAGAGTAGCCCTCAACCAATGCCTGATGGGAGTTGGTGGGTAAATACCCCAGGTCTCTCATCCATCAGTAGGGATAACTCTGAGGCACCTGTTTCATGCCATTTCTCTGTCCCCCCTGGGATTAAGTGCCTGTCACTGCTGTGATAGCTGCCTTAATAACGTACCTCCTTTTGCCTTCTTTCTTGTCTTATGTCTTGTATCATTTCAACACTCCCATATTGAGGATTCCTAGGATCCCTTCCCAAATAAATCACTTGCACTTGATCCTTAATCCTTATGTCAGGGTTTGTTTCTGGGGGAATCTGACCTAACAGAAAGGGCCTCCTATGGACCAGACCTCCTGTTAGTTACATTTCATCCCATCAACCCTATGTAGCTCCTTTCAGCTGAGGAGGCTCGGCCTAGAATCTGGGCTAAGTTCCACAGCTGGAAAATCCACTCTTGAAACTAGGTGTTCAGTATTGAAACTAGGTGTGCCTGAATCTAAAGTTGTGGCTTGTTCATGGGAATGCTATCAAGAGGGGTCACAAAATTTCTGGGGCTCAGGAAAGCTCATGTTAGGGGTCCCTGTCTTCTGCCCTAACTGCTTTGCCTTTTGATGGTTACCTTGGGCCAGTTGCCGCCTTGGTCGTATTGCCTCATAGAACTGTCACACCCAGTATTCACCCCATGTTAGTCTTCTGGGCTGACCTAACAAAGTACCAGAGAGTGGGTGGCTTAATGTAGTGTCTCATAGTTCCAGAGGCCAGAAGTCTAAAATCAAGGCATTATCAGAGTTGGCTCCTGAAGACTGTGAGGGAAGGATCTGTTCTTCCTCTCTCCCCCAGGCTTATATGTGGCTGTTTCTCTCGGTGTCTTCACATGATCTTCCCTACCTGTGTGTCTGTCTCTGTGTCCACATTTCCCTTTCTTAAAAGGCCACCGGTCATATTGGGTTAGGGCCCATTCATCTTGACTTGATTATCTTCAGCAACCTGTCTCCAAATAAGGTCACATTCTGAGTCACAGGGGGTCAGGACTTCAACATACGAATTTGGAGAGGACACAATTCAATCCCTGACAGGACCAGAGGGACAGACTTTCATAACAGACTTTTGGGAGTCACAGGCATTTTCTGGATCCTGATTTTTTCCCCTTAGGGCTCAAGAACGTATCACCTTTTATTTCTAAAGGGTCAAATGTTGAGGCTAACCATGTACGAGGCAGGGAGGTGCCTCTCCATGTCTGGGCAGCTGATGTGGAGATGGTGACCATGAGCTAATGGCATTCTGCTGGTAGGGAAGATCAGGTTGCCAAGCTCAGTCTGCTCCCTCCTGGAGCCTGAAGGAGGAGGCCAGTCAGTAGAGACCTGCCACAGGTCAATCTTTCCTGTTCACCATTATTTCCCAGTGCCTGGCACCATGCCCAGCACACAGCAAGGTCTCAGTGAATCTCTGCTGGTTGCTTGAATGGACACTGCAACTCTGGCCACTTGGTAGAGTGACACAAACCTTGGGTGCAGGGGCAGCCCCGCAGGAAGGAGGGAAAGGGGGAAATGGGAGCTAGCATGAAGCTGGACAGCTGTGATTGGTCTTTTATTCATTTTCCAGGGCTCCTGTAACAAATCACCACAAATAGAGTGGCTGAAAACAACGGAAATTGATTCTCTCACAGTTCTGGAGGCTAGGAGTGAAGGTATAGGCAGGGTGGGTTCCTCCAGGAGACTCTGAAAAATCTTCTTTTCCATCTTCTTTTCTAGCTTCCGGTGGCTGTCAGGGATCCTTGGCACTCCCTGTCTTGGAGCTGTGTCACTCCAATCTCCACCTCTGCCTTCTCACTCCCTTCTCATTATGCCTTCTCCCCTTCTTTCTTCTTTCATTTTTATTTTTATTTTTTTAGAAATAGAGTCTTACTTTGTCGCCCTCAGTAGAGTGCTATGGCATCACAGCTCACAGCAACCTCCAGCTCTTGGGCTTAGGCAATTCTGAGGCCATTCGCCACAACGCCTGGCTATTTTTTTGTTGCAATTTGGCCAGGGCTGGGTTCAAATCCGCCACCCTCGGTAGATGGGGCCGGTGCCCTACTCACTGAGCCACAGGTGCTGCCCCCTTCTTTCTTCTTATATGGACACTTGTCATCGGATTTAAAGCTTACCCTAATTCAGGATGATCTCATCTCTAGATCCTTCGTTTTGAAAGTGTGCAAAGACTCTTTTTACAAACAAGGTCATAGTCACAGCTTCCAGGTAGATGCATCTTTGCAGGGGAGCCACCATTCGGTTTTTAATGTTGACTCCAGGCCAGACCCCTTGGGCTTGGATTGAGGCTTGGGGAGAGGTTGCTGGCTGGTCTCCTGAAAGATTCAACTCTGCCACACAGGGCCTCAGTGGTCAGAAGTGGGCCCTGGATGAGGAAGAGGGCATAGCCCTTTTCTCTGTGGAGCTCCCTGTGGAGATGGGAGGAGGGGAACAGACAGTGCCCAGCTGTCTCTAGAGCTCAGCCTCCAGGCCAGGACCTGAAAATGCACGTCTCACCTGGGGTATCAAAGATAACAGCTAAGAAATTCCAACAGAGACCAAAATGCAGATTTTTCAAAGGTAATATCAAAGAACCAGTTAAAGGACTTTAAATCCAGAGCAGGATATAAAAGGTTGAAGGGAGGAGACGCTGTGTTTTCTGTGAGAAGATTTCTTTGGAGACAACTGATGGCTTGATAGTAGCCCCCAGCCAAATACCCAGAGAAGAGGGTTGAGGTGTATGTGGGATGGGGATGGGGGAGAACTGAAAGCCTAGCAGGAAAGATGCAAGCACTCCTCCCGGAGATGGTATTATGGGCCCATAATACTTGACCCCTGCAGATATCTGGGCTCTGTGAACTAGGACATGACACAGACCTTTTTTCTCAGTGAGGCTGGGGCTATTTGCCTGAGGTAACAAGGGAGGGAGGAAAGGAGTGGGATGGAGAGAGAGATATTGAGAGAAAATGAACCACTCCATTGTTTCCGTGTAGGGCATGACTGCCCTTCCCTCGGATAGCATGTCCATGGTGCATGAATCCCAGGCACTAGGTGCCTAACTATGGTAGGAATGTTGGTCTGGAAGACGAAAATCAGGCCTTCTTAGCCTGCGTTCCATGGTGTATAAAGCTTTAGAGGTCCTTGAACTCCAAATTCTACCCATGCATTTACAAGTAGCTGCAAGTGAACATTTTGTCAAGAAGATAGCCTACGGCTTTCTTTAGATTCTAAGTGGAACTTGGGATTCACCAAAGGGCTGAGACCTGATCGAATGTCCTTTAGGGATGGTCTAGCCTGAGATTCTAGTATCCTAGGATTCCTTGAGACTGGAAAGGGTGGAGACCCTGAGGGGTCAGTGGAGCATCCAGATGGACTCACTGATGTCGAGCTCCAAAGTCTACTTGAGCAGCAGTGAACTGTGGGTTGAACTGCATCCCATAAAACTTATGTTAAAGTCCCAGTCTCCAGTATCTGTGAATGTGACTATATTTGGAAAGAGTCTATGCAGATGTAATCAAGTTAAGATGAGGTCATACTGGGCCCTAAAGCTGATGACAGGTGTCCGTATGAGGAGAGAGAAATTTACAGACACACAGAGGGAAGGAGGCCACGTGAAGACAAAGGCAGAGATGGGAGTGATATGTCTACAGGCCAAGAAATACCAAGGATTGCAGGTAAGATTTGCACCAGAAGCTGAAAGGAGTGAGAACGGATTCTTCTTTAGAGCGTCTGGAGGGCACATACCCTGCTAACACCTTGATTTGGAACTTCTAGCCTCAGAACTGCAAGAGAATAAATTTCTCTTGTCGTAAGACATGCCATTTGTAGTAATTTGTCATGGCAGCCACGGGATATGCATACATAGTGTTTCCAAGTCTTTGTGTTCCTTGTTGAAGATTGTGCACTACATCTGTTTTACTTGGCTTTATGGGTTGCCTCCCAACTTTAAAATGACCCAAGTGACTGGGCTACCCCCAGGGGGTTCCCCTTCATCAACTATTCAAGAATTATTTCTCTCCCTTGTGCCCATTCACCTACTTCCACCTCTTCTGGTTTGCTAAAGGGGAATTGGCTCCCCAGACTGTATTCACCCAGAAAGTCAAAGGATCTCCCTTATAAGCTCTAAGAGGGTGAGTGTTAGGCCCCAAGGACCTACTCTATCTAGTTCCCTCCTCCTCCAGCCCCACATTGTCACTCTGTCCTAGGCCCAGTCACACCTCTGGAATCTGGAATATGCTGGCCCTTTCTTGCCCACAGGGCCTTTGCATATGCTGGAAGCTTTGCTCAGGATGTCTTTCAAACAACTTTTATTTATGGAAATTTTAAAGTAGAAAAGAATAGTATGACAAATGTCTCCATACCCGCACCCAGTGGTAACAATGACCAACTCATGGTCAGTCTGCTTTATCTATACCCTTATCCACCCCTTTCTTCTCTAGCCATAAGATTTTGAAGCAAACTTCAGTATGACATCATTTTAACCCTAAATACAGTGCAACCTCCATAGCTGACCACCTCCCTACATTGACAACCTCCTTAAGTTAACCTAATTTTCATAGGCTGGACATATGTCACATGGACATATCAGGACAGTAGGCCTAGTTCCTTATGCTGACCACCTCTGTATGTTGACTAGTTTGTTACAGTCCCTTGGGTGGTCAACTTACAGAGGTTCTACGTATTTTGGTATCTATCGCCAAAAGATAGAAACTTTAAAAAAAGATAACTAAAACAACATTATATCTAAAATAATTAACAATATTTTAGTAGTATCAAACATTCAGTAAGTGTTGAGATGTTTGCTTCATAAATGTCCTAGCTTTTTCCTTTTAGTAGTTTGTTTGAATTGGGATTTGAATAAGGGCCAAACATAACAAATGGTTATCTCTAAGATCTCTCTTTCTCTCTCTCTCCTCTTGTAATTTATTTGTAGAAGGAAACCACACGGTTTGTCTTACAGGGTTACTCAGTCTGTTTTTGCCAGATTTTACCCTTGTAACGTCATAACATGTTCCTCTGTCACCGGTATTTCCTGTAAATTGGGTAGTTAGATCTAGAAGCTTCATCAGAGTCAGGTGCATGGAGGGAGAGGTATGCTATGGGGTCGAGATGGCTCTCCTCCTTTCTTGATGGCTCTCCTCTTGTGTTGACAATCACCAGCTACATTCCCTACATCAGGATCACAAGATGTACCCAGAATGTTCTTTATACCTATACCCAGTTAATTCTTACACAGTCCTCAGATATCAACTCAGAAATTACTTCCTCAGGAAATAATTTCCTCATTCCCCCAGACTAGATCACATTGCCTGGTTAGAAATGCTCACAGCACCTTCATAGCTTGTACATTCATTTAGGATCCTTGCTAAAGGTGAGGCTGCTGCAGAAGACTGTAAACAACTTGACAGTGAAGGCTGCATCTGTTCTCCTCCTCGCTGTATTTCCAGTGCCTGGCGCAGAGTGTTTGTTGAACGAATGAGTGAGTGAATTCTTTTGCTTTCACAGCCTGGAAAAGCCTGGGAGAGGAGGTGGGAAAGGGCTCAGCTCCCACACAACCCAGGTTTTCTACAGAACACATTTCCATGACCAGAGTACGCTCACTACGTGGTGTCACCCTCTGAGAGCCCCAACGTCCTGCCCTGTCCATGCTGCACTTTTCTGGCCTTGCTGCTGAATGGCAGAGTGGGACTCGCGCTTTCAGCACTGGGTGGCATTGGAAAAAAATAAGCCACTTCTCTCTTTCCTTTTCCCCAATCCTTGCAGACACAGAATATTCCATCTTTAATCACTGCCTAAAATGCAGGATTTTTATTTCCTGAATTAGAAAATGAAATATTTCCCTCCCAGAGAGGCCTGATGCACCTTCTGAGGAGCCCTTTCCCCTTTCCTTTGATCTTCTTTCAAATATTCCACCAGCCACTGGCTCCTGATGAATTAAACAAAAGGAGAGAAACTCAGGAATCTGTAAGAAGCAAGTCAAATGGGCCAAATCATACGGGAAGGGCACAGCGGAGAGTCCCAGCCTACCCCTCCAGGCCTCTTCCTGCGGCCATCTCAAGCCAGAAGGCACTGGAAGGTCATGTTGCCCCATAGTTCCCCAGACTCCTTGGAGGATATGGCTGCAGGAGAAACAGAAAATCTCTTAAGGAGTAGGAAAGGGAGAAGTAGGCCTCGCCTGATGGTAACTGCATTTAGCTCAGTGCAGGCTGCATAAGAAAGCCCAGAACAAACCCTCTGTGGCACTGATCTTGGGTTTGGCACTAAAGGCGCCCTTCCCAGACTGGAAGGGTTCAGAGAACACCCACATGCCAGGTGGAGGGGTCCTGTTAGACTTCATAGGCTCAACGAAGTATAAAAGAGGAATGGGGGTGGTCAGGCTGGTGGACCAATGGCTGGTCTTGGCCAAGTCTGGTTTTCTGGTCAGTCAGTCCAGAGCAACCTTACTCCCTTGTAGAGGGTGTCGTTCTGAGGAACGGTCCGTTTGGCTTTTTCTGGGGCCTTCTGGACGAACACAGATTGATTTTCTATTTTTTGTCTGCTTGGTCTCACATCACTAATTTTTGAAAAATGGTATAATTTTAAGGTAATAAGACCTTGTACTGAAAACCAGCAGCATCCCACAGCTGCCTCCTGTCACAAGTGGCGTTCTCTGAGGGAGAGAGAATAGGTATTACCCACTGCCAGGTACACACCACTCAAAAATGCTTTGGGGACACATCTTGTGGATGTACCTTCTAAAGCCAGTGTCATGTGCTTTCGGGTGGCTTTAATGGCAGCAGACCTTGGTTTTTGGGACACACTTAGGTGAGAAGTTGTCCCTGAAGTGGAATCTGGGCCTCCCTGACTCAGGCCTCTGTGCCCAGCATCCGGTAGGATGATCAGGAGATATTCATGGGATTAAGAACCGATTAACCCTTTTCAGGATCAGAAATGAAGCATGATGATCACAATAGCAGGGCCAGCTTGACTTTCCTGGTAGGCTTGTCAATGGTGCTGGAGGTGTTTTCAGGAAATGACTTAGTGATATGTCACCCCTCTGGCACATCCCCAGAGTTTGTAGAGCTGATCTGTGCTGCCAGAGGTAGTACCACCTTTCAGAGGGAGCCGACTTCCCAGATTCCTAGATTGTTGGGACTGTCCTTGTGGGACTCTGGGAAGCTCGCCATGGCTTGCCCTGCTGTGAATCTCACTACGAGCACAGTGCATTTTGCACATGGCAAGGGTCCTAATCCTCATTCTCTCAAGGATGTGGGTGCAAGTCATTTATTTGGGAAGAGATCCCAGAAGCGCAGGCGCAGGGTGCAGAAGTGAGACAGAGAAAGGAGGAAACAGTGTGCTAAGGAGCAGGTGGGCAAGCGAGGTTCAATCCTGCTGGGAACCTTCTAGAAGACTGTGAGAAACATTCCCTGGAGATAGCCTCCACTGAGGGGCCATGAAGCTGGGGTACATATGTACCAATTCCTCCCACGCCCCCACTTTGTTAAGGGTGGTGCCTTGGGTGTTGCCTCTCTGAACCTTCAGCCTGCCTGTGGTGTGTGCTGAGCACACTGCCCACAGCCAGAGAGGCCTGAAGGCAGAGAGATGAACACCTGAGATAGGAAGCCAGTGGAGAGTCAGATCCATTTACCAAACTGCAGGTGAACTTTGGTGAGGGCCAAGGAGATCAAAACAGGGCAGTATGTTCTACAATAAGTGATCAAAAGTTTGTTGAATTAATGTGTCTGGACTATAGATCCTTATAGCATAGGACTAAATGGCAAATATCACAGTCAACAGAAACAAGCCCCCTCAATCTCAATTTCATACACAAACACACACACACACACTCTCTCTCTCTCTCTCTTTCTCTCTCTCTCTCTCTCTCTCTCTCACACACACACACGAAGGTATATACAGATGCCAATTTTACAATATTGAGCATTAAACACATATTAAATGATTCATAATTAGTTCTGCTTGGCTCATAATTAGTCGGTTCCCATGTTCTTGGCAACTTCTCAGCAGTGGGCCTTGTGTGTGTGTGTGTGTGTGTGTGTGTGTGTGTGTGTACTGAAGAGAATGTGGGATTTGAAGACAGACAGACCTGAGTTTGAATCTTACTTCTACCTCTTTGTGACCTCGGGCAAATTATTTCATCTCTTTGAACCTTTTCCTTTGGGAAATGAAGCAATAATGTCATCTCCCAGAGCTATTGTGAGGATCAAAAGTGATAACGTGGGTAAAAGCACTGTGCTGTGGGTAAAGCAATGTAGAACGAGAGTTATTATTTCTCTTAATGTCCGTACAGCATTCAGATCATTCCTTTATTTACTAAATATTTATCAAATGCCTACCATTTCATGAGTGGGACACTCTTTTAAGTGTTGTAGAGATAACTGTAAATAAAATAGTCAAAAAATCCTCACCTTCATGGAACTTAATTTCCAATGGTGAAGAGAGGGCAGACGGTAAACAAATAAGCCCATTTTATGGTATATTAGAAGGCGGTAAGTGCTATGGGGAAAAAAGCCAGCCGGGAAGGGGGATGGATAATGCAGAGGGAGTATGTGGGGTGAAGTATTTAGATGGGGGTGGCCCCAAGTGGCCTTACAAAGAAAGTGACATTTTAGCTGACCTAAAGGAAGTGAGGGAGTGGGGCACCCTGGCATCTGGGGGAAGAACATTCCAGGCAGAGAGAATGGCAGAGCAGAAGCCTTCAGGAGAGAGTGTGTGTACCTTATCTGAGGAACAATAAAGAGGCCAGGTGTACTAGTTTCTTGAGGCTGTTGTAACAGATTACCCCAGACTGGGTGTCTGCCAACAGCAGGAATGGGATCTCTCCCTGTTCTGGAGTCCAGCAGTCATTAACTTAAATTCATCTGCAAGACTCTCTTTGTTTAAATAATCTTGCATTCACAGGTCATGGAGGGTTAAGATGTGGACATATCTTTTGGGGGCTGCCATTTAACCCACAACACCAGTGGAGCTGGAGAGGGGTGAGCCAGGCAGAGACTGGAAGGGGTTAAGGTTGGAGAGTGTGGCGGTATCTGGAGACATCCCTGCCCGTGAATGGATGGCAAGACAGGACCCTGTAGCAACCTGCTAGCCATTTGCCAATTGCCCAGTTCCACCACCCCCAGTAGCTTTCTGGAATTCTGCCTTTTCCTCACTGCCTCTTCCAGTTGATTGGAAGTGAGTCCACGGAGGACAAGGACTTCTCTGGCTATAGACAGAACCCTAGTCTCCACTGACTTGGGGTCCGATAAGGCTTTCTGGTCTGTTCATGCGGAGAGTCCAAAGTAGCCCAGCTTCTGTGGTTCCTGCCTGCAGATCTGTGGGGCAGGAGATGCTGCCAGGCTGGGGCTGTGTGGGTTTAAATCTATATCACCCCCACATCAGCTCTGGGCATAGGGCACTGGGTGAAAGCCTTTGCTAACAATGACAATGATTTCTTCAATTTGTTAACTTATTATTATTATTATTTATTTATTTTTTTTTTTTTTGCAGTTTTGGCCAGGGTCGGGCTTGAACCCACCACCCCCAGTATATGGGGCTGGTGCCCTACTCCTTGAGCCACAGTTGCCTCCCCAATTTGTTAACTATTGATCAGACATTTCACATGTACAAATCTGTGCTAAGTAAAGGTACCAAGAGGAGGAAGCCAGAATTCTTGACCACAAGACCCCTAGAGTATTATGGAAAAGAGGAAACACACATCCAAATAACTTTATCACTAGTACACGGGGCTGGGCTCCCTCCAGCCCAGAGAGTTTCTGGGAAGCTGTGGAGACCAGTTTCCAGCATATTAACTGCTTCCATTTCAATGGCTATGTCTCTAGTTCCCCTGCCTGACATTTTTGTGGAGCACCAAAGAGCTTGCTTGGGCTGATGCAGCAAATGGGAAGTTCAGGGAGCGAATATACCAGGAACAGCCTTGGATGGGGTTGGAGGATAAATGTTCCAACCTCCTAGCCCTGCTGAGTTTCCTGAGATCACCTTGCAAGTAAATAAAAACCCAGATCCTTGCCTCAGGCTCTGTTTTGAGGAGTAACCGAAAGTATGACCCGAGGCAAAGTGTGACCTTCAAATAGCCTGCTAAAGAGTTATGAAAGAAGGAGCAGGAAGTCTGTGGGAAGATGTTGGGAAACCACTTGAAGGAGGTATAATTGGCTCTGGGTTTTGAAAGACATGGAGGAGTTTGAGAGGCAGTGAAGATGGGAAGACGCAGGAAGAGCACCTAATGTGAGCAAAGAGAGAGGTCGGAGAATGCAGGATGGACCTGAGGCACGGCGAGAGGGGAACTGGAGAGCAGGGAGCACAGATAATTTTCAGGCAAAAATCTTGCCTTTCTTTTCTTTTTTTGAGACAGAATCTCACTATGTCACCCTCAGTAGAGTGCTGTGCCATCATAGCTCACAGCGACCTCAAACTCTTGGGCTTAAACGATTCTCTTGCCTCAGCCTCTCAAGGCTATTTATTTGTTGTAGTTGTCATTGTTTTTTAGCAGGCCTGGTCTGGGTTCTAACCCACCAGCCCCAGTATATGTGGCCAGCACCCTAACACTGAGCTATGGGTGCCCAGCCCAGCCTGCTTTTTCAAAAGCAGGTCGAACACACTTTGTGATGAGTTTTGCATGCCAAGGTGAGAAGTTTTCCCTTTATTCTGCATATTTATTCATTTTGTTCTGCAGATATTCAGGGCACCAGGTCCAGACAGCTGCAGTGGAGTCCTCATGCAGGAGCAGGGGGGATCTTGCTCTCCTACAGTCAGCTAGCACTCCTGGAAAGAGGGAAAGACAACAGCCCATTTTTTTCCACACCAGACACAGTGCCTCTGTTAGCACTATTTTTTCCTGAGTCTTTCAGCCATTTTCTCTCAGCAGCATAGCTCCTGGCAACAGGATGGGGTCTTCAGTCAAACAGCAAAGAGAGCTAGGTTTGTCTTTGGGATACCTTTTCCTTCTCTCTCCCTTCTTTGAAACTCTCCAGTTATCCCTTGTCATATCTCCTTCTCTCCTCAGCCCAGTACCCTCATGTTCTCATTCTCCCTCTTATCCCCACATAATTTATTTTCACAAACATTCATTTATACTACAGTGTCAATGACCAATAGGAAAACAATGCATTAATGCACACCAAGGAAAGGCATCATTGTAGCCTAAAAAGGGACAGGCCCTTTTTTGCTTTGAGCCATAAGAATGAATCTAATTGTAGAATTCAAGCATAGAATAAGCCAAATAGTTTGTTGGTATTCCCTACCCCCATGAAACTGCACACAGGTTGTGTCCTTGTCTGCTTACAGGAGAGAAGGGTGGGCTCTGTCTCCCTGCTAGGCTGATGTGGATTTGATGTCCATGCTGGCCCCTGCCTGCAGGGCTGGAGACTGTCTTCTCTGAACTTCCTGACTAAGTCCTCATTGAAGGAAGGAATCTCTGGAATGAGGGGAAAAATCCAGACTCCTATTCTGCTCTTCAGTTGCTGGCTTTCCACATGTCCTGTGGGCTGCTTTCCCTTCTGTCCCGTGCGAGCTTGTTAGTGGGGGTACTCTCCCCTGTTCCAGGGGCTGGAGTGTGGTACCCCCAGGCAGCCCGGGATCAGAACTGCCTTCCTGTGCCCTCCCCCAGGGTACGGTGCAGTCCTGGTTCCCTGCTAAGGATTGATTGACCGAGGCAGCTGCCTAGGCTCAGGCAATTTTTTTTTTTTTTTTTTTTTTAAATAAAAAAGGGTAAAATTTTGAAAACTCTGCCTTGAGTCTGAAATTACCCGCAAAGTCACCTTTTTCAGTGCTCACAGACACACAAGCGCTCTGCCTCCGCTCTCAGCAAACCATATGCTGCTGCTGCTGCTGGCTGCATCCTGGGGGATGGCTTTTTTCCCCTTCAGCAAGCCTCCAGAAATGTCATAGAAATTTATATGCTTATTCACAGAGCCGATAAAGCAGAAAACCGGCGTTTCAGCTATTTTTGTTTTGCTTTGCAGATGGAGAGTAAGAAGCATAAATCTCTCCCTCGTTGGACTCGGTGGCCCCCTACTCTCTGTTTTGCATGTCTCATGCTGCTCAGACCACGGGGGTGACTCTAAGGTTTGGGACCAACCCCTCCATTGCCACCACCCACACAGAGGAGCTGACTGAGATAAAGGACCAAAAACTCAGCGATGTTTACTGTTCCTTCAGGGCCTAATATGCCAAGGGTCCCATCACCCTGGGTGGCCAATGGGGGCTATCCTGGAGGAGAAAAAAAATCCCCTGGTGGCACAATACTGCTCTTGTGACATCTGTCTCTCTGCAGGTGAGTGGGGAAAACTGCATCATCTATCCTAGTCCATCTTCAGCTCCTTGGCAGCAGGGCTCCAAAATCAGTGGTGTTTCAACTATGGTTGCTGTGAAACAACTTTCCCACAAACTTCGAGGTTTTACTTTGTTCACAATTTCGTGGGCAGGGAATTTGAGACAGAGTCAGGTGAGCAGTTCTTACTGAGGGTGCAGTCAGATGTCAGGTGGGGCTGCAGTTATCCGAAGGCTCAACTGGGCTGGTTGTGCAAAATGGTGCATGCCCAGGGTTGTTAGAGCTCAGCTGAAATTGTGGATGGGGGCACCCATAGGTAGACTCTTCAGCAGGGCAGTCTCATGGTGGCTGAATGTCTTGCATGGCGGCTGACATCTCCCAGGGTGAGTGTTCTGAGAGCCATGTGGGATCCACATGACCTGTCCTCAGATGTCCTACAGCATCACCTCTACTACATTCTGTGGGTTGCCAGAGAGTCACTAAGTAAGGTCAGCCTAGGTTCAGAAAGGGTAGCATAGATCTCAACGGAAGGCATCACAAGCAGGCTCTGAGCAGAGAGGGAACATGTCTTGACTTAGGTTTTCAGGAGTCCTTTTCCTGCCTGTTTCCCTGAGAACCAACTCTGGACCTCATAGGAAATGTTTTGTGAGTAAAAGACAACAGGATTTGGAGAGAAATCTCTGTCATTCTCACTAACTGCTGACCTCCCTTTTGGTGAGAACCGAAACCTCCCCCTCACCATGATGCTCAAAGAGTTAATTTCTGAGAAGGTAAGCTTCCAGGGCCAGTAAATTCCTACTGGGCCAGGCATCTAGAAAATAATTTTAGGACACATCATCCCTGTTTGAGGATGAGCAAGGAAAAGGGGGAAAGTGGGTGAATCTACTCCTCCATTTCTGGAACAAGCACACTGCCTGTTGGCTGGATTATGGAAACATCTCCACATCTGACTGCTTCTCCCACCTTCTCTTGTGCCTCCTGCACTGAGACACCCTTACATCCCACCTGGATTATTGCTAGCCTATCTGATCTCTACAGCAGACAGTAGGCTCCTTAGACCTCAGTCACACATGTCTTTCCTTTGCTGACAGCCCTCTAGTGATACCTCATCACTGTCAGAGTAAAAGCCAGAATTGTTTACAATGTTCGGCAAGGCCCTCTGGGATCTGACCTCCTGTGACAGCTCCACTTTGCTTCCTTCTTCTCTCCTCCTCACCCTCTCTGCTCCAGTCACACTGGCTTTCTTGAATGTCTCTGTCATACCAGCTGTGTCCCTACCTCAGGACCTGTGCACTTGCTGCTCTTTCTGCCTGGAATGCTTTTACCTCAGATACCTGCTAGCTTGCTCCCACTCCTCCAGTCCTTTGCTCCAAAGCTGTCTCATCAGAGAAGCCTTTTCCTACCCTCCTGACTTAAAATTGCAGTCCCACTCCCCCTCCATTTCATTACCCCATGCCCTGCTTTAATTTTCTCCATAGCACTTCTTTCCCCGTGACATATACTTATTTGGCTGCTTATTGTCTGTATTCTTGTCTTAGTTTCTTGTCTGCTACTATAACAGAATACCGCAGACTGGGTAATTTATAACAAAAAGTTTATTTGGCTTGTGGCTCTGCAGCAGTGGTTCTCAACCTGTGGCTGGCAACCCCTTTATAACAATGAAAATACATCCTGCATATCAGACATTTACATTACGATTCATAACAGTAGCAAAATTACAGTTATAAATTAGCAACGAAAATAATTTTATGGTTGGGTGTCACCACAACATGAGGAACTGTATTAAAGGGTCACGGCATTAGGAGGCGTTAGGAAGGTTGAGAACCACTGCTCTGGAGGCTGGGAAGTCCAAAGGCATGGCACTGGCATCTGGTGAGGATCATCTCATGGCAGAAGACGGAAGGGCAAGAGAGTGTGAGAACAAGAGAGAACATTGGGGCTGAACTCATTCTGTTATTAGAAGTTCACTCTCTAGATGAAGGCATTGCTCTATTCATGAGGTTGGAGCCCTCACAGCCCAATCATCTCTTAAATGTCCCATCTCTTGATGTTATTTCAAAACAATTAAGCCTCCTGCTCTCCTGGAAGCTAGAGTCTGGGAGAGCAGATGTTGAGCCCACTTTGTTCACTGTTGTAGTCCCAGTTTCTACAATGAGGCCTTGTACATAGTAGGTGCTCAATAAATATTGAATGAATGGAGCAACTCCAGTCCTAACTTAGACTAGGGTCAGCAAACTTTCTGCAAAGGAGCAGAAAGTGAATATTTAGGCTTTGAAAGCCATATAGTCTTCATCACAACTACTCAACTCTGACATAGCACAAAAATGGCCATAGTCAATATGTAAACAATTGGGTGTGGTTGTGTCCCAATAAAATTTTATTTACACAAACAAGTGTGGGCCTAATTGGACCCAAGAACCCATAGTTTGCTAGCCCTGATTTAGCTACATAAATGTCCTCTGAAGTTGAAACTATAGTTACTGCTTTCTTGCTCAAGTATTTGAGGCACAGAAAAGCTGCGTGGCTGGCCTGAGCAAACAAGGGTGGGTAAGTAATTTAGGTTTCCTGATTTCCACTTAAGGCTCAGTTTACCCAGGTTGCCTCCTTGTGGACCACTTGGAGAAGGCCAGACAGAACCCTAGCTCAGAGCTTTGCTCAGAGGCTTCCATTAGCATCACAGAAAGCTCATATTAAGTGCTAATTGCATTAGGTGCTAATTGCACAGTGTTAGGTGTTGATGTCACTGGCTCTAAATTGCTATTAAGAGATGAGAGAGATACAAGAGGCTGAACAATTGGGACAGAATCCAGGAGTCAAGGAATCAGGGAGTGTTGCAGGTTGGTGCTAAGAAGTCTAGAAGGCAGGCTCTGAGTTTAAAGTGAAGGACAATAAAATGAAGGTGGACCCTTGAAATCCATCCCTGGAGAAGGCAGGGAAAGAAGCAGGAAGGAGCAGAAGGAGAAATTGAGCTGCCAGACAGGCTAAATGACAGCCTTAGCTGACCCGAGAGGGAGCTCTACAACTAGGGAGTGGCCTCTCAGAGTGGCTCTGAGTTAGGCTCAAATGACCAGGCTTCCCTCACTCCCTATATTAGCTGGTCATTGATGGGGGCTGCATTGGAAGGAAGCATGGCCTGAAGTGAGATACAGTAGAAGTGTATTTCTCTGTAAGGGAAGCTGAAGTCACACAGCCCAAGGGTGTTACTAGTAATTTCACAAAGTTGTCGGAGACCCAGGCTTCTTTTACCTTGTTGCACCACCATCTAGAGCACATGATTTCATCTCATGGTACAAAATGGCTGCTCAAGCTCCAACCATTACCTCTGCAGCTCAACAAACAGCAGGAACGAGACAAGGAGGAAGGGGTTGGCCCTCTTATTTAAGGACACTTCCTGGAAGTCACTTAATCCCATTGGCCAATCCAGTTTAATTATATGGCCACATCTAGATGCTTAGTACTCTGGGAAATATAATTTTATTCTGGATGTCCTTTTCCTTGACCAAAAGTCAGAAAGAAGGGGAGAAGAGATATTGAGGGACAATTGGCAGTGTCTGCTGTGATCTGGCAAACTCTTCATCTTTAAAAATCGGACCCTCGGGGAAACCTGCAAGTCCCTTTCCCCTAATGCCCTGCTTTTAGAATTCGCTAGCACTTTTATTAGAATTTATCTGTTTCCATATCTGGCTTCCTCACTGGACTGGGAAATTCTGTGGTAGGGGCCTTCTGCTATTCTTATTTTACCCCTAGTACTCAGACTAAGCCAGCTGGTACATAATAGGTGCTTAATAAATGCTTGCCGAACATATTCTTAAAGAAACCTAATATAGCCCTTAGGAATGTGTTGCATTTCACACCTCTCTTTGTTCCATTATGACTTTACTTTTAAATGTGTTAACTAATAACTTTCATCAAACATGATACACCACTAAGGAGTCCCAGGGAACCTTCTCACTCTGAAAAAAATAATGACAGATGATTGGCGGTTATGGATGGCTAAACATTTTCTGATTTTTATCAAAGCACAGTTAAATGTAGAATGTGGTTGGAGTATGTAAATATGAGTTATGAGCAGTTGGTGCTGTTGAAGGTTAACGGATGATATGGTTTGGCTATAAGTCCCTTCCAAATCTCATGTCCAAATCTGAACCCCAGCATTAGAGACGGGAGGTGTTTGGGGCACGGGGCCAGATCCCTTATGAATGGCCTTGTGCCCTTCCTGTGGTGATGGGCATGTGCACACTTTACCAGTTCACACAAGTCCTAGTTTTAAAAAGTCTCGGCTCTCTCTTGCCCCCTCGCTCTCCATGTGACACCTCTGCGCCCCATCTGTCTTCCACCTTGATTGGAAGCTCCCTGAAGCTGTCACCAGAAGCAGAAACTGATGCCAGTGCTCCTTGCAGTATGCAGAACTATGAGCCAAATAAACCTCTTTTCTTTATAAATTACCCAGCCTCAGGTATTTTTTTTTATGGAATACAAAATAAACTAATACAATAGAACCATGAGTTGAACCTGGAGCCTTTAGCTCACTTGCATCAAAGAGGCATCAAGGAAAGCCTTGAATGATGCTATGAGCATCTGTACAAAGCAAGGGACCGAGCCAGCTTATTCTCAAACAGTCCCCTACAGAAGCCTCTGGGCACATGCCTCTGTTGGTAAGCAGAGTCACTCTGCTGCCTCTCAGGGGAGGGGAAGGGACAGGCCAGGCCATGGGAGAAGGCTGTTCCTCAGAAACTACATTCTTCATGCAGCAGACAGCACTGGTGCTTTGCCCAGATCCCCTTTATGTGGCTGGCGCACTCATCTGCCAGAGTGCGTGTTGGCGACGGTCAGATTGCAGCTGCCTTCTCGGGGGAATTGCCCTAGTTCAGCAGGACCCGCCTAACTCAGGGATAGCTGGGAGGTGATACAGCCCACTGGGGGTGGGGGGATGGCGGGGAGGCACAGCCAGTGGCCTCTACTAGGGGTGCAGAGTCCTGAACTCTTTGCTTCAAGAAGATAGGGACAACTCTGATGACTTTCATGCACCAGAACTCCTGTGGGAGCAGGTTGAGGTCGGGTGACCGGCTTGTCCCAGTTTTCTCGGGACTGTCAGTTGTAGGGACTGTCAACCACTCGCCCTTGACTACCATGGTGGCGTTGTGTCTCTGTTTAGCGGTTTGCCCTCTCCCACTCCCCCCACACGCATCTCCATCTCAGCTGAACTCTGCTTCTAGAAAACCTGACCAGAGACCCCGGGACAGAGGCCTTTCTCCTCTGCCTTGCTCTCTGAGTGAGGTCCAGTTTTCACAGGCTTCACAGGTAAAACCAGCTTTGTTTCTCGGTGACCCAGGGCAGCTTCGCGTCAGCATACTGCTGCTCATTCCAGGGGCTCTGGGCAGTTGCCCCAGTGTTCCAGCACAGAGGCCCCCCTTCAAGTCCTCCACCTGCCTAGCGCTGTTCTTATGGCCCCCTTATCTTTAAACCTAAGGCCATTTCTCTCAGGCTACTGCTGGCTTATAGATGGTCAGGCTTTTTTCTCTGAGAGAGGTGGCACAGCTTGGGGGAAAGAGCACTGAATAGTCACAGACTGGCTTCTAGCCTTGGCCCAGGTGATTCCCCGAGCCTCTTTGTTCCAACTTGCATGATCCCAGAGAAATGGCATGTTGGGTTATTGGAGGGACTGGGGAGTAGTACAGCACTTAGCAAAGGAGCTGCTCATGACCTATCTCCTAGTAAAGTCACTTCCTCTGGTCTCAGTTTCCTCACCTGGGAAAAGACGTGGCAGGGGTCAGTGTTCCCTAAGTCTGTGTCACCATCTACACATTTGTGGTCCCGTGTAGGCTTTGAGAGGAAACCATTGCCTTGGCTTCTTTGCAGCCCATCCTCTGCCATGCTGCTTGTTCCTATCTCTTGGAACTTTCTGGATTTTTTGCTGTGAGTTAGATCCTCCTCTCTTCTTTCCTGGGGTATTGCACAAACTCCAGCCAGCCCAATATCTCCAAGCTTTTCTCCTGCATACCTTCCCAAAATATCAGTCTGCTCATATATTCCCCTCTTCAGGAACTTTCAATGGCTCCCAATTTGGTACAAATTAAAACCCAAATGTGTTGGTGTGATGCTAAAGGCTCTCCACTTAGGAGTCAGCTCCAGCTGTGGCCTCCTTGGACAGGTCATGGAATGACATCCATGTCACTTCCTCTGATTTGGGCCCTCCCCAGTGAAAGGCAAAATTACACATTGAGAAAGATATTCAATTCTGAGAAGTTTGATATTGCCTCAAGAGCAGAAGATGTCTGGTGCCTGGCTGCTGGGGAGAAGTGCTCCACTCCCCTCTTTGGCATTAGCAACCTGCTCACTTTTGGGACTCTCAGAGAATCCAAGTTCTTGGGATTCACCTTATAATCTCAAGAAAAATGCCTGAAAGACCTGGCTGAAAAATCAGAGAATGAGATGGGACGGAAACTTGAAAAGTCCTTAGAAGTTGTTTCAGGTCTAGCTCTGGGTGGCCATGTGAGGGTAGAGGTGCATGGGAGGGAAGGGTGTTCTCGAGGAGCTGAGAGAGGAATGGAGGGGAGAGAGCAGGCAGTGCTGCGAGGAATAGAGATGGTGCTCAACATGTCAGATGCACAGTCAGGTTAAATGCGGGGTTAACAGCGACCTAGTCACCATTTCACCCTCCCCTAGGAGAGGAAAGCTCTGTCTGCCACCTCAGCCATGGGGAAAAAAGCATTTTGATGGTTGGATCTGAGCCACAGGGTACATCAGCAGCTAGCCTGGGAGCCACGTTGTGGCTGCGTGTGGCTGTCAGGCCTCCCAGGGTGGGAATGTGAGAATAGATGGCTGTCTGCAGACTCTTCGGCAGCTCTGCTCTCTGCCTGCAGCCAAGCTTCAGAATCGGTTGGGGTTGCAAAAGGGGCTTGGGGGCTTGAGAGCTCTGGGGAGTTGGTCACATGAGAGACAGCTCTGTTTTATTCATCGCTGGGTAGATTGATCCTGGCCTGAAGATTGATGGCTCTTCCCAGGGCCCTCTGCCCTCCCCTAGGGTGTAAGTTGTGGGCAGTGTCTTCCACAGTTCTGTGTGGGCCAGGATACCATGTCACACAGCTCCAGAGAAAGCAAACTCAAAACACACAAATGTGAGTGGTGTCCCCATGAGCAATGAGTAGCAGCCGTGTCCATCAGAAACTTGTTCCTTTGGGAATGCTTTTGCACAGGAAAGGTGTCACTTTTGGCCTTTAAGGGATTCATGGGCCTGAGGTCTTGCCCTTGTCTTGCTTGTGCACAATTATGAAATAAGGAAAGTTTCTAGCTTCTATACCTCTCGGCTTATTGCTATTACAGAAGGATGTGTATACCTGGCTGCTGACGTGGAGTCCCCTGCCCTTTATGTAACCATTACAATAGTTCAGAGGGGTACTTCACTTTAGGACCACAGAAAGATAGCAGTCCACCGTCTAAAATAAAACCTACATATATTTGCTATCAATTAACAGGAGAATGAATGTGTACATGGAACCCAGAGTCACCAGCAATGTGTCATGCTGTCTAGTCTCCACTGCTCTTTACTATGCAATTATTAATAACAAGACTTCCCTGTCCCTTAGCCTGAATAACCCAGGGAAGAGTTTCTGCCAGATCTTCTTCTTCCCAGTTTCCCAGAGAGGCATTGAGAAGGGCTGTGTGAGACCTAGTCTGGTCTCATAGCTACAAGGGCTTTGATTGATTAGTGATGTCTGCCAGGGGCTTTGCAGGGAGCTTGAGAGCATATGTGCTATGGGTGTGCCCTCCTCATCTCTTGGGGTTGCACATGGCTGGCTTGACCATTTTCTTAGTCTCCTGCTCAAAGATCACATAAGACCCAGGCTTTTGCCAGCAGGTAACATCTGAGGACGTCTGTTCTCTCAAAGAGCTGGCTGAAGGATTTTTCCTTTAGCTGCCCAGTAGCACCTCCCCTAACCTGGGTGCTTGGTTCCCGACTGTGGTCCATCCACTGCTCTAGAGTGGAGAGGGGTAGTTTAATTTCCTTTGGGGGGCGAGATGAGTCCTTTTCTGATGGGGTCGTTGCTAAAAACAGACTTTCCATTGGAGGGATGCAGAGAAGCAATGATATTTCCTGTGAAAGACCACTAAGAGAGCCCCCTCAACTGCCACTGATCATTACTGCAGCAACTTAGACGCTATTCCGGGTCGATAATTTCATGTCTGATACTGAGTATATTACAACAGTGGTGATCAATAGATTAATTCAAGCTGAGAAATTAATGGTAGACAATGGCCTTCAGTGATAACCTAGAGCAGCGGTCCCCAATCTTTTTGGCACTGGTTTCAAGGAAGACAATTTTTCCACAGGATGGGGGGATGAGACAGAAGGTGATGCTGTGTAGCCTGGTTTCTAAAAGGCCACAGACTGGTACCAGTTCACTGCCAGGGGGTTGGGGACCACAGGAAGAGAGTATTATGTTAAATGTACCTGAACTTTTACTTTTGGAAAAAAATAATTAATGTAGATTTCATTCAAATGTTACATACTGATGAAAAGTGCACATATAAACACCCATTTGATGAATTGTCACAAACTGAACACATGCAACCATACCTAGATCAAGAAACAGACCATGCATGACCAGCACTATCCTCACTCCTACAACAGAGTGTTAGAAGTGTCCTCTATTCCAGGTCTTCATGTAAAGAGAACCATATCTCATGGGCTCTTTTGTGTCTGATGCTTTCCTTCAGCATAAAGTGTGTGAGTTCCTTTCTTGTTGTTGAGTGTTGTAATTCCATCATTCTCATTGCAATATGGGATTCCCTTGTGTGTACACACAATTTATTTATCCATTTCACTACTGATGGGCACTGGGGTCATTTGCCAGTTGAAGACTGTTACAAATAGTGCTGGGATGAATATTCTTTGCGTGAATCTGTCAGTAAAGGTGTGAACACATTCTGTTGAGTATATACTTGGGGGTAGAAAGGCTGGGTCATAAGGTATACCAATATTCAGTTTTAGTTGAATTTTTAAAAATCATTAAAATGTGATTTAGGATTAAGAAATATTCTAAACACAGAAAATTATACAAAGTATTATAATATGAAATACCCAGGAACCTCCCATAGAGGTTAAACATTCACATCTTGTCATATTTCATTTCTTTCATATGTATATACATTATAAATCTTCAAATATAGCTAACACTCCAACTCCCCCCTTCTTCTCCCAAGGTCACCATCATGCAGGGGCTGGTGTATCAATCTCTGCATGATTTAGACCATTGCTTTGAATGCTTTCAGATTTTACAAAGGTGGTAGCATGCATCCTGTTCATGTCTTTTTGTAACCCGCTTTCTTTTTCACTCAACATTATTTGTTTGTGATAGCAGAGTAGTGAAAACCTCCCAGATGTCCTGCTGTAGGTTCATTCCATTGACTGCAGTAAATTGACACCTATCAACATGCTATCAATATAGAAAACAATGTGTGTAGCGACTTGGGGTTTTTTCCTATACTTTGGCAGGCTAGGTGGGAGAGGTGTGTGTGTGAGAGAGGGAGAGAGGTTGGATGTGTGTATGTGTGTGTGTGTGTGCGCATGTGAGTTCTTGCACCTGGGTTCAGTGTGTCCCAGGCTGCCCTGTGGAGGTCTGTTCACTCCAGGAGCTTGAAATGCCAAGTGTCTTAGAGACTGTCTAATGGCCAGGTATAGACACCCACTCGGACCGGCTCCAATTAAAAGGGAGGTTTGTCATGAGGACCTTGAAAGGCCTCTCAGCAATCTGTAAGCCATAGGGAGGGGCAAATATGCTTCTTTCTGGGAAGATACCTGTGACTCAGGCTCTTGGCTGTCTGCCTCAGTCAAGGCCCTGTGGTTGCCACAGGCAAAGCAGGCTTATTTGTCAGCCTGCCACCAGCAGTCTCCAGGCACAGAGACCAAAGCCCAGCTGGGCTCTTTGGAGCCGGGGCTGGAAGGCATGTCACTGCCATAGCGTATTTGCCTGCCCAGCTGGCCTCTGTGGGGCTTTGCCCCCAGGCTCCTGGCCACCTCTGCTTGCACATGCTCTTGGCTAAATGATGGCTGGGAGTCCAGCTTCTGGGAGAACCTAGTGCACAACGCAGAGCTCTAGCTCCTGCCCTCTCTCTCCTCCCCTCCTTCGTAGGAAAACCAGTGCCCTGGAGCCAGGCAGACCTGGACTTCCTCCTGCTTCTACCTGCAAGAGTTTCTTGATGCTTCTTAACCTCTCTAAGCCTCAGTGTCCTCATCTGAAACATGGGGACAGAAAGAACACACATCAGAGGACTTTGTGAGGATTTAATGAGGTAATGCATTGAAAGCACTTAGCAGGCACGTAGTAATCACTTAAATGGTAGCTCCTGGGGTTGTAATGAGAATTAAGAATATAATGTGCATCAGATGTGCCTGGCACTCGGGAGCTGCTACATGCATTTTCATGCCTTTCCTCTCTCTCTTTCGGGGCACCCAGTACAGGTACTTATGGTTAATTTTTTTAAGCAATGAACAGTCAAAATAGCAGGACTGATCAGGCCGTAACCATGCAAATGGCAAAAGGATGAAAAGACAAATGCTAAAGAGATGTAAGATGCTGACCCTCCACATAACTCATTTCTGAGGGTAATTTTTTTTCTCTTTATTTTGTATGTTTTCTCCAATAAAAGTTTTAATTAAGAAACATCCAGACCCTGGGGACTTATGATAAATTTGAGTGCAAAGCTTGGAGAATATGGGTTGGATAAATACACGGAACAGATTATTATTATTTCCATTCCAAGAAATGGCAAACATTCTTCCGCACTTTGCCTTGTGATTTGTGGCTTCTGCAATGCTGGTCCCTGTTATTGGGCAAGAAGTGTGATGCCTTTTAGCTTGTGGAGATGCCCCGGGTTTGTGCTAATAGAGAGCAAGCCGGCATAGTCTGCACAGCTGTCTCTGCGCCTCATTTATTACTGCCACGCTCAACCTCCCGCGGGCCTCTTCCCTTTCCAAACCAAATAATTCAGACCCCGTTGTTTACCTCAGTAGAGGGATCAAGGTTACACCCACAGTAACATGGAGAAAAGTGACCCAAAAGCTTGGCCCTGAGTCCTGCTCCGACTTGGGAGTCGCTTGCCAAGTTGTTCTCAGCTCTGTGAATTACCTTCCAGGCTTAGGAACTCCAGGTCTCTCAGCTGGGGAGTGATTTATATTCCCAAGAGATCCTTCTCCTTTTTTTTTTTTTTTTTTTTTTTTTTTTTTTTATTTGCTACCTGCCTGGCGTCCACTGCCCCCCCGGCCCGAC
>CAUYPK010057732.1:0-11312 GCA_963574355.1 Loris lydekkerianus | reverse complement strand
AAAAGATATTTTTTAATCTGTACATGGGAAATACAAGTTACTATTTCCATATTCAGAAGAAAAAAGCTAAGATGAACCATGTAATTTTCAGGAAGTCACATAATTGATAACTAGGATATTTGAAATTAGAGCTTCATCTCTATAAGACTGCCACACTACGTACATGTAAATACCTTATCCTTTCAGATGGCAAACTCATAACTATCTTTCATATCACGGTGACATCAGGGAAACAGAAAGATGACTTAAGAAACTGTTAACCAGTGATAGAAACGTGTCAACCGGTCTGTGAAACTAGTGTATGATGCCCCATGATCATACCAATGTACATAGCTATGATTTAATTAAAAAAAAAAAAAGAAACAATGTAGGAAAATGCTCATAGCCTTTAATCATCAGAGAAATGCAAATCACAACCACTCTGAGATATCACCTCACCCCAGTAAGTTCGCCCGCATCATAAAATCCCAAATCTGCAGATGCTGGCATGAATGTGAAGAAGAGAGAACACTTCTACACTGCTGTGAGGGATGGGTTTCTAAGGCAACCTTTATGGAATGAAGTATGGAGAATCCTCAAAGAACCAAAAGTTGACCTTCCATTTGATCCCACAATCCCATTGCTAGATATCTACCCAGCAGAACAAAAATTATTTTGCACAAAGATATTTGCACCAGAACATTTATTGCAGCTCAGTTCTTAACTGGCAAGTCATGGAAGCAGCCCAAATGCCCATCAACACATGAATGGATTAACAAACTGTGGCAGCCATAGGAAAAGATGTCGACATTACATCTTTTATGTTTATGGATGAAGTTGAAACACATTCTTCTTAGCAAAATATCTCAAAAATGAAAAAAAAAATCCAATGTACTTAATGTACTTAATACTAATATGAAGCTAATATATAAACAATTAGATGCCCATATGAATGGCAAACATAATCTTGCAAGGGGGAAGGCAGAAAGGGGAGATGTGAGAGAGCAAAGGGAGGAGGAGGGCAATTGGCCAGGTCTCACTTAAGGTGTACAATGCAAGGGTGTTCTGCACACCCCTTGGTGGAGGGATCTTCTGCAACTGGATCTTTACCTGGGAAGTGTAAATATAATCTAAACGTAAATGCTGGGTAGTTACTATACTGTGTTTTTGTTTGTATATATATATTTTTTATTTTTGGAGTGTTGTCAATCTCTGTGCTTGACTCAATCTGCAGATGAGTAGCCCTTAAATTAGGTGAGCCAACTGTATACTGATTTTTATCTTAGATATTATTTTTCTATAAATCTTAGAATTGTTTATTTTTTATTATAACACTTTAAACAAGTTGTATTCGATGTTGAAAAAAATAAATAAATAAAAATTTGTACCCTCATATTAATTTGAAATTTAAAAAAAATAAGAGACAATGCAGGGTATTTGCTAAGAGCATGACATTTGCAATTGTCTCACCTGACTTTGAACCCTGATTTTCATATGTAATATGCCTTAGCAAACGCTTGGCAATTTACTTTTACTTTGTGAGCCTCTACTTTATCATCTGAAGAAAAGAAATGTAGTAGAACTTGCCTCACAGAGCTGTTGTAATTAGTAAACTATTTGAGACATGAAGAATGCCTTATACAGTAGTCAGTAAATGTGAAGTATTATTATTACCTGGTAATTCTGATGCCCACTTTAAGAATTTATTTTAATTGCAGCAATGATTTGGTAATACTTATCCTCACATGAGGATATCTTCACAGTGTACTATGAACTAATTTTATTCCAATGAAATGTTCTACTTAATTTTAATTGGCTACATTGGAAATACTATTTCATGGTGGAACACTAAGTAAATATTCCAGACTCTGACAGCATCGATAAAATTCTAGGACTATTAAAAATAATTATATTTAGTCATATGATCTGCAAGATTGTGGGTAGTGGTGTGGAGCTATTTTGTCCAACAGTAAGGATAACTATATATCCTTGCTTATATATCAGACCACTCTAGAATTGGAAACATTCCATGGTGTGATATATAGAATTATTTCCTTTGGGGCAGCACCTGTGGTTTAGTGAGTAGGGTGCCGACCCCATATACCAAGGATGGGGAGTTCAAACCCAGCCCTGGACGAACTGCAACAAATAATAGCCGGGCGTAGTGGTGGGTGCCTGTGATCTCAGCTACTCAAGAGGCTGAGCCAAGAGAATAGCCTAAGCCCAAGAGCTGGAGGTTGCTGTGAGCTGTGATGCCATAGCACTCTATCCAGGATGACAAAGTTTGACTGACTCAAAAAAAAAAAAAAAAAAAGAATCATTTCCTTTTGCTTCACACGAGCCTCACAATCAAATTGATGTAGTCAAACAATTAAAGCTACTAAAAATATCGTTCATCGTCAATTTGATCAAAATGAGAATTGTTAACCCAGTGAAAGAAAGGCATTACACAATGGCCCTCTTACTCAAAGATTAGATAAGAACTGGAATACAATTTTTAAGCAAGGGTAATTATTCATGTATATTTGGAAGCAACAATCAATAAAATCAAGCAAGCCATTGTAAAGTAAGAATATTTGAGTAAAAAGATAAAAGAGTTTTTATGAACAACCTCAATTGATACACATATATCCACTGACTTCTAAAAATGAGCAGAGTGAGATAAAATCAGGTGGCATTCAGAACCTATGTATCACTAAATTACAAAGTATGTTCAGTGAACAGTCTCATATGTAGGGAAAAAATGCATTTATGAGGAAAGAGTGGAACTCAATGTTTGGAATAATTACACAGTAATATCCCCATTACCCAGCCCCCGTGGGGATTGGTAGATTACTGGTAAATGTAGTTTCTGATTGGTTGAGAGTTACTGTTAAAAATAGGCCTAACTACTGTATACTCCATACTATACCATAAATTCTGTTTTGAATTGATATTAATATTGATATCCACTAATTAAGAGCAAATTAAGGCAGATAAAGACTTCATTTACTGTGACACAGTTTTATTTCGTTATACAAAAGCTTTGTAAATGCACTACATAGTACAATTTTGATTAATTGGCAGTCACTACCCTTTTCAATTTCGCTACCATATTTTTTTAACTCCAGTAGCACACGGTAACATTTAAAACTGCTATAGAGAACACGTGGGAGAGCCGCGGGAGTGTCGTGTGAAGCCGTCACTTACTGATGGCCTTAGCACACAGAGCACTAAGTTTAAACTCCACTTGATATTTTGTGGTTTTGTTTGTTTGGCATGTTGGACGCAGGTGGCATGCTGGTTGCTTGAGAGTTCTGTTTGTTTGACTTCTGTTTGTTGAGTTTACTGTACTTGAGCACATTCATATGACTGAGTACTTTAAATCATCAAATACGATGTAAACAACCAATATCAAATCCAACTCCAAAATATAATAGCAGAAAATATACAGTTTAAAACACAAGAGTTTACATACATTACAACATACATACACACATGCTATTGTCAGACATTGCACATGTTCATCCAATGTGTGACAAAAACACGGGAAACATGTCCACTCCGTTCTGTGACTAGTGCTATTTCTTCCTCTCACTGGGTATACTAACTTTGCTGATCTGCTTTTTTTGGTCTATGACCATCTAGTACAATTAACTGAACTATAAATTTTATTTCTTATGGATTTAACCCATCTGTATTTATTCATTTGTGAAATACATATAATCACACAGTGACATTTTCTTAGTACCTAGTCTTTTTTAACAGCCTTATGGACTATCGCTGTATGCATGCACAAAATAGTGTTTAGCCATATGCTCAACAAGACCTTGTAGTGGAGAAAAGAATAGGCAAGGAAAAATAATATCGCATATAGAAAATAAATAGCTATATGCAGAAGAAAATCCTCATTATCTGCAATTACTTTACATGTAATTGGGCTAAGCTCTCCAATTAAAAATCAGACTTTGGCATAATGGAAATTTTTTTTAAAGCAAGTTATCCAATACCCATTAAAAGGGGCTTCTGTTACTTGAAAAATAATCACTTTGCTTACACTGTTGCTTTAGATTCAGAAACAATGAAAATGGGTCAGGGAAGATACCTATCCTAAAAAATAATCGACAGAAACAAAGTCATAGTTTACTGTCGGTGTCGCGGCGCCGCCGACCAGCAGAGAGGAGAGACACCGGCTAGAATCAGAAGACACTTTATTGTAGGGCAGCTCGGGGATCACTCACTCCTCCCTGTCCCGGGTCCACCTTCTTCCTTCTCCGGCTCTGCTCTTATAGAGAAGCAGAGGCAATCACAATCTAGTACACGTGTACAAAGTATGGGCAGCGCCTTTGCAAAGCAGGGGAGCACACTCTGGCCACAGGCACAGCGGTATAGCAGAGCCAATCAAAACTACTTCCTTAAAGTTGTTTATCACTAAAGCAAACCAGATGCACTTCCTCTCAGCGCCATGTTGCACCTCAGGGCACAGCCCCTGACAGTTTACTGATATAGGGAGTTTATTAAGTGTTCACTTTGGGAAAAAATTGTGATTCCATGGAAATACTAAAGAAAATATTGAATTATAAGAAAAGACTATTGGTAAAGAAGTCACACTTAACTGAGATCTAACATATGAGAGTTATTTCAGATGAATACATGGAAAATAATTTGTCAGTGTGTTATGTTTAAAATCTGCTCTGGATCTATAAAGAATGCAATATATCTATTAGAAATACTGTCAATGATGTTGCCTTTATCATAATTTACTATTAATAGTATGATGTTTTACTTTGAACATTACATATAAAGTTTCCAACAATATTTAAAGACCCTGCGAAAGGCATTTTTAACCTCTTTGTTCCTAAAACTGTATATCAAGGGGTTCAGCATAGGGATCACTAATGTGTAAAACACAGAGGCTATTTTATCAGAATCGTAGGAGTGAGTGGATTTGGGCTGAACGTACATAAAAAGGAGAGACCCGAAGAACACAACCACCACTGTCAGATGAGAACCACACGTGGAAAAAGCTTTCTTCCTCCCCTCTGCAGAGTGCATTCGAAATACGGCTAACAGAATTAGCAAGTAGGACACTAGGACTACCAGGAGGGAGGAAATCAGATTAAATGCTGAAAATAGTATGATCAACCATTCTATTTCCTGTGCATTTGAGCAGAGCATGGGTAACAAGGGAACAACATCACAGTAGAAATGATTGATGATACTTGAGCCACAGAAGGTCAGAGTAAAAATCTTAGTCGTGAACAACAGAGCCTGAAAAGTGCTGTAGAGGTATGGAAGGCCCACCAGCACATGGCAGAGTCTCCGAGACATGATGGCGTTGTAGAGCAGAGGGCTGCAGATGGCCACATAGCGGTCATAAGCCATGGCAGACAGGATGAAAAGTTCACTTACAATGAATACAATGAAGAAAGCCATCTGTATGCCACATGCAGAATAGGAAATAATATTTTCATCCGCAATAAAATTTGCTAGCATCTTGGGACAGATGACAGTAGAATTTCCAAGATCAACTAAAGCCAAGTGCCTGATAAAAAAATACATAGGTATATGCAGCTGGGAGTCGAGCTTGGTCAGAATGATCATGCCCAGGTTGCCCACCACTGTGATCAGGTAGATGATGAGGAAGACCCCAAAAAGGGGACGCTGGAGCTCAGGCTGCCTTATGACTCCCATCAGAATGAATTCAGTCAGCACTGTTCGATTCTGTTGGATCATTTAATTAAGTTATCTCTTCTAGGAAGAAATAGGAGGGCTGTTAATACCTTTCATGTAGTGTTATATAAATAAATTATAATATTTGTAGATAGAATGAAAGCTTTTGTTTATAATAATGAATATTAATTCCTACATCTGATTTTGGAATGAGAGTAAATGATACAATTTTTTTACTTCCCCAAAGTAGGGATCTAGATGAATATATGCCACATAGATTAAAATATTCATTGATAAGAAAAACTGCACAGCTGTCAGTGTAGAAATATTAGACTTTATTTCATCTGCACAATCCCATGACAATTTTTCTTAAGTACGCTTCCATTTCTCTTGAATAATTCCAGTGGGATTTTGATGTTCTTAAAGAGAAAGGCATAAATTATATGAACCTAGTGAAGCATGAGGGTTAGGGTTCCTTATCAGCACTTCTAAGGATTTTAGTTGTATACTCACAAAGTGATATATCTCTTTTTTTTTGTGAAGATAATGTATTTAATCATAATTAATTAAGCCTGTATTTTCCCATACAAACTTCCATTCTATCACACTAGTACACTGGTGGGTCTATTAGCATTTGTAGAAAACAACTAAGAGAAATTTAGATAATAATATCATTTAATGTCTAGGAAGTATAGTTTCAAAATCAATAGCATTAATCATTGAATATTACCTATTACAGTGTAATGATGGCTTCTAAGGGCACTCCTATTACCTGATATCTGAGGTATCTCTGAAATTTTATTAATAAAATTGTTGCACTTATAGATTTTATGATAATTTTGATCTTTAATTTGTTTAAAACAGATTTTAAAATTATTTCTCACATAAACAAATACTCATTTATATTCATATATCAACATGCATGTATAATTTTATTGATTTTTTTTTTAAATAGAAAACCTCGAGATAGAATAAGCTTCAAGAAGCACAAGATATAAATCAATTCCTGCTAAAGGTATGGTTGTTTCAATCTTAAGAGATATTTCGTTTTTAATTACATATATTATATCTCTTTTACTATAACATGGTAGAGATGATAGGTCCCACAAATCATTTAAAAGCATTTACTTTAGCATTTATTACACTATTATAATTTATTTATGAATTATAAATAGAGTATTTGTAGAGTATAACACAGTGATTTTCAAATATTTTCTTGATTACTACCTCATCATTTATTTCACAAATTTACATTAGACTATTTCTATTTTCACAGCCAATTATTACCTCCCTCTGAAGATGACTAGATTATTTTACTAGGTCTGTTCTTCTTCTCTGGAAAATGCCTGTTGTTTAAACCTTAACACGTGGTGAAATCAGTTAGAAAATAGTTGTTGTTTAGGGATTGTTTTCATTATCCCATAAGAGTTAAGTCATTTTATCATTTGCCAGTCTGCTCAGTGTGCAATGCCCAGTCTTCAAAATGAAGACAGCAGTGAGCATCCAAAAAGAAAGACAAACGACTGAAAACTCTGCAAGTTTATGCCTGCAGCGTAGGTAGAAAAATTATTGATGTATATCACATATTGAACAGGAAATACTTAAAGTATTCTTTGTCAAATATTGCACTGAATATATTAATTCTAAAATAATTTGTTATTTATTAAAGATTTCATGGGGCTTACATTGAAACCTATTGTTAACGTGAAAATTAATTATAACTAAGAATATTGTATTGTATTTTGAAATCCTAATCTTAATAGATTCTAATATATGAAATTGGTGATCAATTTTCATGTATTTCTTCATTTGCATTGTTCATATACCTGCATCAACACTAATAAATCAAATATGTGTTGAACATCTGTTCATTTCGTAGGACTCAATGCTCTACAATACTACTCTATACAACCCTAATTAACAAGGGAGAAAAAATATTTTTGTGGTTTATTTGAAGGAATTAGCTGTCATTTACCATAAGAAGGTCTATAGTGAAAATCCAGAAGTAATGAGAAATTACCAACAAAATCAATGATAGTTAATATCCACTTACCTTTAATTAAAAATTAAATTTTCTTATCCCAGATTACTCTTATGGTTTCTTTGGGGAGAAAGAATTTGTTTCTCTTCTCTATGTGTGATGTTCTCTGAGGAAGTAGCATGTAATTCACACAAATTATTACATCCAAGAAATGTGAGGGACTTGAGAAAACTGCCTTGAAGTGCCTTATAAATACTAGAAAAACCTCCATATTCCCCGGTGACAAAAATGTCAGGGAAAATTTAAGGAACAGAGAAAAACAACATAAATGATCTGTACAGTCCCATGGAGACCTGTAAGTAGTTATTCATTCACTCACAAAGTCAACACTAAAGTCAGTTTGGACAATAATTTGGTATTAGCTTTAGCCCAGTAAAACTGTAACACTGTCAATGTCATGATGACATTACGACTGACATCATTACTGCATACAATTTTTCTTTGAATGTGTTGTCCAAGTACAAATGTGTAGTGGGAAGTGAATTAAAAATTTATCCCTTAAGCCCTTACATGTGGGATAGATATTACTATTCCCATATTGAATATAAATCAAGTTCTTATAAACTATGTAACTTGTCCAAAGTCATAAAATTGACAATTGGATTATCTTAAATCAGAGCATCATCTCAGTATATATGATTTTTCCTTTCATATGGCAAATACATTAACAATTGTTATAAAGTAATATGTTACAGAAATGACCTCCCAATTACAGTAAGTTATTTCTTTTGAGTTGGGATCTGACCACTGTTGTATAATGTTCAGTACCACCTCAGTTTTTAATATTTCACATTAATATATGAGTACAAACAATTAGGTTATATTGCTTGCATTTGTTAGGTAAAAGTCCAAGTCATAGTTAAGCCCTTACCTGGGAAGTGTTCCATAAACCCCTACATTGCATCCGTTAGGTAAGAGCTACAAAAGCCATATCTTCTCCCCTCTTCTCCTGGTCTGCTCCCTACCCTGAATTTAATTGTGTTTTATTTTTTTCTTGAGTGGGAGTACAGTAGTTTATTACTAGTTTCATATTAGTATTGAGTACATTAATTGCCTTTTTCCCCCATTCTTGTGATACTTTAGTTGGAAGATGTTTTCCAAATCCATCCAAGTAAATACAAAAGATACAAAGTCTCCATCTTTCTTTATGGTTGATAGTATTTCATGCTAAACATATACCTTAGTTTATTTATTCTTTTGTGAGTCGTCGGGCACTTGGGTTGTCCCCACATCTTGGCAAATGTGGATTGAACTATGATAAACATTCTAGTGTAAATGTCCTTATGATAAAATGATTATTTTTTTCTTCTGTGTAGATATCTAGTAAATCTAGTAATAAGATTGTGGGATCATATGGAAGGTCTACATTTAGCTTCTTGAGGATTCTTCATACTGCTTCCAAAAGGGCTATAATGATTTGTAACCCCACCAACAGTGTGTAAGGGTTTCTTCTCTTTACACCCACACCAGCATCTGTGCCTTTGGGACTTCATGATGTGGGCTCTTCTCATTAGGGTTAGGTGATATCTCGAGGTGATTTTCATTTGTGTTTTTCTGATGATTAGGGACAATGAACATGGTCCCTAATCATGGTTTTTTTTGGCCAATCATCTGTCTTCTTGGAAGAAGGTTCTGTTCATGTCTCTTGCCCAGTGATAAATGGGGTTGTTTGAGTTATCTGTAGATTATTAGGCCTTTGTCAAGTTCATAGCAGGTAAATATCTTCTCCATTCAAAGGTTGTACCTTTGCTTTAATTATAGTGCCTTTAGTGTGCAGAAGGTTTGTTGCTTGATCATGTCCCATTTATCTGTTTTTGATGTTGCTGCAATTGCCAAGGAGGTCTACTTCATAAAGTGTCTTCCCAGGCAGATAGTATAATAAGTTTTTCCCACTCTTTCTTCTAGGGTTTTTTTTTTTTTTTATCATTTTATGCCTTAGATTTAAGTCTTTTATCAAGTGTGAGTCAATTTTTATAAGTAGTGAGAGATGTAGATGCGGTTTCATTCTTTTGTATATGGCTAGCCAGTTTTCCCAAAACAATTTATTAAATATGGATTCTTTTGCCAGTGTATGATTATGCTTGGTTTATTGAAGATCAGATGGCGATATGTGGTTGGTTTGTATCTCTAGGTTCTCTATTCTATTCCATAGATATATGTCTCTAATTTTATGCCAGTACCATGCTGTTTTGATCTTCTTAATACATGCAGAAAAAACATTCAACACAATTCAGTATCCTTTACCAATAAGAACACATAAGAAGGTAGGCACAGACACTACATATTTAAATTGATTGAAAGCCATCTATGGCAAACCCACAACCAATGCCATATCAAATAGAGTAAAACTTAAATCATTTCCACTTAAAACTAGAATCAGACAGGGATGTCCACTGTCACCACTATTCAACATAGTGCTGGAAGCTTTAGCCAATGCAATCAGGAATAGAAGAAGATCATCTTTGCTGATGATATGATCTTAGAAAACCCCAGGGGTTCAACCCCAAGTCTCCTGGAAGTGATCAAAAATACAATAACATCTTGGGATATAAAATCAATGTCGACAAATCAGTAGCCTTCATATATGCCCATTCAGCCAAGCTCAGACTCAAATCAAAGATACAATACTCTTCTCAGTAGCTTCAAAGACAATAAAATACCTGGGAATATGTCAAACAGAGAATATGAAGTATCTCTACAGAGAAAACTATGAAACCCTTAGAAGAGAAATAACAGAGGACATTTATAAATGGATGAACATGTTAGCTCATGGCTGTGAAAAATTAACATTGCTACAATGTTCATACCATCTAAAGCATACTACAGACATAATGCAATCCCATTAAGGCACCAATGCCATACTTTGAAGAATTTTGGAAGATAGTTCTTCATTTCATATGGAACCCGAAAAAAAGCCAAATAAACAACACAATTCTAAAAAATAAAAACACATTACCAGATTTTAGTGGTGATCAAAACAGTACAATCTTGTTAAGAGGAAAATCTACTATAAGGTAATGCATCACCTTTGTTACAGTCTATCTATGTCCTTTTCCTTTATGACCATGATACTTACCATATATACTCAAGTATAAGCCGAGTTTTTTACCAACTCGGTTTATACTCGGGTCATACAGGTTATTTGATTCTGTGCTCGTGCACCTAATCAAATGCACATAGTCTCCAGTCATCTTCTGCCGTCTGCTTGAGGGGGCAGTGCTTCAGCTCAGCCCAAGAGGTAGGCGGCTGAACTGAACTGTATTCCACTGAATTATTTAACCCACAATATTTAATGGCACATTTAATTAAGTGAAAACCCCATTTAAAGCAGTAAATGTCTGTTTCTTGTAAATGTATCTTGTAAATAAATGTTTATAAATCCTGTGATTTAGCTTGATTACCTGTTAAGCTATGGTTTTCTGCACTTTATTTAAAGTTTTAAAGTTGTTGTTGCTAGTTTACAGTTTTTCTTTATCAATAAATATTGAAAAGCATTTAGCCTACTGATTCCTCAAGTATTGTAATTGTTTTGAGTACATATTTTTATTTTTGAAATTTACCAGTGGCTGCTGCATTTTCCACCTCAGCTTATACTCGAGTCACTAAGTTTTTCCAGTTTTTAGGGTAAAATTAAGGGGGT
>CAUYPK010057731.1:0-38941 GCA_963574355.1 Loris lydekkerianus | reverse complement strand
AGTAAGAGTAGCCCACATAACAAAATCCCAAAACCAGAAATGTTGGCGTGGATGTGGAGGAAAGGGCATACTTCTACACTGCTGGTGGGAATGCCCACTAATACGTCCCTTCTGGAAGGATGTTTGGAGAATACTTTGAGATCTAAAAATAGACTTGCCATTCGATCCTATAATTCCTCTACTAGGTTTATACCCAGAAGACCAAAACTCACAATATAACAAAGACATCTGTACCAGAATGTGTATTGTAGCCCAATTCATAATTGCTAAGTTATGGAAGAAGCCCAAGTGCCCATCGACCCATGAATGGACTAGCAAATTGTGGTACATGTATACCATGGAATACTATGCAGCCTTAAAGAAAGATGGAGACTTTACCTCTTTCATGTTTACATGGATGGAGCTGGAACATATTATTCTTAGCCAAGTATCCCAGGAATGGAAGAAAAAGTATCCAATGTACTCAGCCCTACTATGAAGCTAAACTATAGCTTTCACATGAAGGCTATAACCCAACTATACCACAAGACTATGAGAAAAGGACTGAGGAAGGGGAAGGGAGGGGGGAGGTTTGGGTGGAGGGAGGGTGATGGGTTGGGCCACATCTATGGTGCATATTTTTATCTATAATAAAAAAAAAAATTAAAAAAAAAATAAATATTGAAAAGCATAAAAAAAAAAAAAGAAATTTAGGGAGAAATCAACTCTGAAAGGAAAAAGAGGAAGAGCAACAGTAAGAGTTCAGATTTTTCCATTTTAAATGGCAAGTTCTCCGCCCTCAATACAAATAATCTCTCTGACCTACTGCTTCCTTATAGACTTGCATTTGCTTTCTCAACCCCTCTGCACGTCATTTAACCTTTTCTACTTTAAGACACTCCACTAAAAAAGGGGACGAGGGCAGTGTTCTCAGAGGGATACCAGGAGGCTGAATTTGAGCCAGCAAAAAAAATGAGAGTGCCTCACAACTCCAAAGATAGCTCTCTCCTCTGGACAACTGTACTCTCATCACATTGGCCTCTTTTAAGCTTCTGGGACTGGATGAGTTCTCTCTTGCCTCAGGGCCTTTGCATGTCAGGCTGATAACCTTCTTTCCCTCCATCCCCCTTCTTTTGCAAGGTCAAGTCCTTACCCAAGTCTTAGTTCACACATCACTTCAGAGAGCTCCCGTCACCATTCTTTTTCAGTAATTAACCCTCAATATTCTCTGTTCTTTTCCTGGCTCATTTCTTTGCACTTGTCACTATCTGTTCTTCTCTGTTTGCACATGTATATTCCTAGCCAGATTATGCTCTGCTCAGAAAGCTGCATCTGTAGCTCCTTTGCCCTTGGGTGCTAGTTGGGTAAAGATCACAGGCAGAAGTGAGAGAGGCCCACAGTTTATTTCCTTGGCTCCCTCCTACCAGGGTACAGCTCTGCTGCAGCCCTCTACCTACCCAGTGGCCCTTCATTAGGTTTTAATCATCCCTTGAGTATGCCATCTGTTTCCTGCTGGGGCCCTGACCCACACTGGGCCTGAGCCTGGGCCTGGGCCTGATTTATTCACCAAGTTACACTTGGCAACTAGCAGAAGGCCTGGCATGTGGTAGACATTTGATAAATATTTGTTGAATACATGTATAGAAAACAATTCAGAATTAAAGTTTTTAAAATATATTTTCCTTCCCCATTCTTTCTGTTTCCAGGAAGATCTTACATGAACCTCTTGTATACAAAAAAAAAAATAAACTAGGGTGTCTGAAATTGAGGGTGGGAGAGGCAGCCTACCAGAACCTCCTCCTCTTAAATGGCACCTATAGAAATCCAGCACATTACAGACATATTTTGGAGGGAAGCTGTGTGGGAGGAAGTGGCATCTTAAGCAGTTTCTGCAACTGACATACATAATATTAGGAGCTGGGTTGAGAGTCAATGGTATTTACAACCTCATCCCCCCAGGAGGGCTTTGAGTTCAGCTCTGGAAGACAATGGGGATGGAAACAGGGTGGGGATAGTGCTTTAAGAACCCACTAAGAGGTTTCAGAATTCTCCTTTTGCAGCAGTCCTGGCTCAGAGGAATGCTGATTTGGTATGCTCCAACTAACATTGCCAGATAAAAGGGTGTCACCCGGATGCCCCTACTCCAAAATGCCCTGCCAAGAAACAGCTTCAGAAGGCAGAAAGAGAAGGAGGAAGCTGTCAGCTTTGTAGTGGGCCACAAGGAGTGTGATGTCTACCAGGTGAAGCCAGCCTGGCCTCCTATGGCTCATGGTTCTCTGGGGGATGGTGAGATTTGCATTTCAGCAAGGAGAGCTTGATAAGAAGCTGAGACCTGGCTGGAATTTTTCTCCTTGCAGAAAGGAGCTTGAAACAGATCCATAGCCAAGGCCTGGCTGGGCTTGTTTCTGGAGCTGATAGTTATCTCAATGGAAAGCTTCCATTATGTTTTCTCCCTCGCTATTTTCCTTGCTCAGGCCCAAAGCAGGGCCTGTTTTTCATCCACTGACTCAAAGAACAAATTAACTCCTCTAAGTTGTGGCAAATGGGAATTCTCCAGGAAGCTAATTGATACTGGGTGGGGGTAGGGGGGCAAGGAGGAGACTGGTGCAGGAGGGGTGAGTGGTGAGGCTGGGCTCCATGAGTGGTAATAGGTGTTACACAGGCATAATTAGGCCACACATTCTGGTAGCCTCTTTCAGCTCAGACAAGATTGGAAATCAGATATGGGGAGAAGAGATTCTTCTTTCTGGCTACAAACATTCCTGTTAATCCAAGTAATACTCGCCAGTTGTGATCAGCACAGGTGCAGATCACGATGATGATGTCTGCAGAATGGCCAGACCTCACGTTGATCCACTGATTCATTCCCACCCTTGCTGTCATCCTTTCTGTTATGGAATGATTCCAAGTTCAATCTTTTTTTCCTCCTGTTAAGTGAGCCATGGCCTGAGTCAGAGTTAAGAGGAAGGTGGCAGGGACGTAGGCACTCCGGTGCCTAATGATAAGATCAATATTACTATGAAATCAACATAATCACCTACACATTCCTATGAATGGTAAAACATAACTACAGTCCAGAAAGTAGTAGGGAAGAAGGGGGGGAAAGGGAGAGGGGCTTTTGGTGGGACCTCACCTAATGTGCATAATGCATAATAGTTTCAAAACTATTTAAAAAAGAGTTTGTCTTAGCACAACAAATAAGCAAGGTGATGGATGTGTTAATCAATTTGATGTAAGCATTTCACATTGTATATCAAATCAGTACACTGTACCCCATAAATGCATCAATGTACACAGTTATGATTTAATAAAGAAAAAAAAGAGTAAGAAGAACTCTCAAACACTGAGTCTGCCGTGGGCCAGGCAGGCAATGAAGGGTTTATTGCACTCCACCTCATGGTTCCCAGTAGCCCCACGTGACATGCGGTACATTCACTCAGGAAGATGAGAGAGTTAAGCCATTTGCCTGGGGTCACATAGCTGGAGAGGTGGTTGGATTACAAACAGGTCAATTTGACCCTTAACACTAAACCCAAATATGTGCTGCAGCTGGGGCTTCAGCAATGCCCAGCTGGGGTGGGGGTCCCTTCATGTGACATCATGTCCTCCTCAGATTTGGCTCAGAATGACTTAATGGGGACTAATGGTTTCCAATGGAATTCCCTGCATCTAGGCTTGGTTTTCTTGTAGTCTTGGTACTACTGGCTTATGGGGTGGACTATTCTTTGTTGGTTGGGGGTGAAGGGCCTGCAATCTTTAGCAATACCCCTGACCTCTACCTACTAGAAGCTTATAGCATCTTGCACCCCCAGCTGTGGCCTACTAAAAATGTCTCCAAACTTGCCAAATGTTCCCTAAATGGGAAAATCACCAGTCCTAGTCACCCACCTCCACTGAGAAGCACTGATTAGACCCCTCCACTCTTCCTGGAGCAGTGCGTGCATATGAGTGTGTTTCTCAGGTAAAGGGAACTTCCTAATCTTTCTATCTGGAACCCACTATTCAAATATAAAGACAGACATGAAAAAGGTGAGTTATTTCAATCTCCACTCACTTCCATCTATGAGAGAATCATCTTCTGATTTCAAAGGCAGCCACTGGCAATTATGCTCCTGCCATGGTGAGGTATGGACTGCTTACTTCCAGGTAGCATAGAGTCATTGCCAGAGATGCTATCACTAAAGCACAGTGTCAGAATCAGAAGCAAATTCCCATGGGTGTCTCTGGACTGATCACACTCTCAGAGAGGCAGATTTGACCAGGCTGGAGAAATGAATCTAGGAAGCAAGAATCCTTAGCACAGCTGAGAGTCAAGGACGAGTTTCATGGAAAGGCCCAGAGAACAGATATGCACGGAAGTATGGTCTCTACTCCACTGGGCGAGAAGCAAAATGAACAAATTTTTGCCTTCATTCTTTGTATGTGGGAAAAATAAGAGATAAAAGAAGAGACAAGGTCTGGGTTCTCTGCAAACTAGAGTGCCAAATTCTTGGGGAGCCAAGAGTTGAGAAAGACTATTTTATGGAACAGAAAGAATGTGAGGCATATACTTGCTTTAGTTAAGTGGATGAGGAATTCAGCATGTCTTTTTTTTTTTTTTTTTGAGACAGAGTTTCACTTTGTCACCTTAGGAAGAGTACCATGGTGTCATCATAGTTCACAGCAACCTCAAACTCTTGGGCTCAAGCGATTCACTGGCGTCAGCCTCCCACGTATCTGGGACTACAGGCACCTGCCACAATGCTTGGGTATTTCAGCATGACATTTTTAAGTTTTTTTTTTTTTTTTTAGTTTTTTGATGGTCTTCCTCTTTTTTTTTTTTTTTTTTTTTTTGTTGTTGGGGATTCATTGAGGGTACAAGAAGCCAGGTTACACTGATTGCATTTATTAGGTAAAGTCCCTCTTGCAATCGTGTCTTGTCCCCAAAAGGTTTTTTAAAAAGTTTTTGTGCCAAAAAAACCACTAGTAATTTTGTGACAGAAGAGATAGACTTTATCTTCTAAATGGTGGCCCTCCTATTTGCTCAGCTTGATTTGTGACTGCTGCCTCCCAGAAATGTGTCATAGTCTCGTTTTGGTTTGGGGTGGGCAGATTGGAAGACATGCCTAGCAGACCAGGGGTGGACACACACACACACACAATTACCTGGGATGTTCAAGGTAGTGCTGGTAGAAAATTGTAGAGCGCTGGTGAAACTCTCTAGATTAAACAATCAAACAAACAACGAACCAACCAACCTTAATAAAACTTTGGTCTCAAAGACCTTTTTGGTTTTCACATTGACTCCAGAGCTGAAACAGGCCTTGTAGGAAGATTAGAGCATTTTCTTGTCTACTTTTTCTAATGCATTCAGTGAAGATACCAAATCCACTAAATATTCTTGGCAAATATCACCTTCTTTCATATTTAATCCATGATATATATTTAAGAAATATACTATCCATATGCTTCAGATAACGTGCTCTTAACTTGGTGAGATGTTATTTCCTATACCAAGAGCTATTTGATGTCAGGGACATCCTCAAAACTTTTGAGAAGCAGAAAAATCAATTTTCTTTTATCTCAGCAGGAGGCTGGACTCAAGGCTAGGGGAAGAGGTAAAAGGGCTTTAAAGGAGAGATGCACGTTCTAACAACAGATGAGCTGATAAACATGGTCCGTCCATTACCCAGATACAAAATAAGGAGTCTGGGTTTCTTTTGCTCAGTGGTCCTCAAACATAGTAGGTCTATGTGTTCCCAGGGTGCACCTTAAAAATGCTGATTCCTGAGTCTGACTCCTGAGAGATTCTGTTTATGGCTATGGGGTGGAGGCCAAGAATTTGCATAATCAACAAACATTCCAGATGACTATAATGTGGGTGATCCCTAGAATACTAGAATTGACGGAGTAGACAGTTGACTATTTACACAGAGAACTATAGTCCCCAAAGCTGGCTCTAGGTTGCTTGTACTAGAAGGTGGGGTTTTCCATTGCTCCACAAGGCACTTCACGTATGGGCAGAGGAGGGGAGGTTAAGATAGTGCAAAATCACCAATAGGCCTCATTGTACCACCAGAACATTTGGGGAGAGATGCTTCAGAGTAGTGGTTTTCAACCTTCCTAATACTGCGGCCCTTTAATACAGTTCCTGTGGGTCTTGATCCACAGGTTGAGAACCCCTGCTTTAGAGGCTTTTTCCCACATGGCCAAGTTGGAAGGTCAAGGATCTGGCTAGCCTCGAGACAAGATAGTCACAAAGTTTGTTTTTAAGAAAAGGGAGGGTCAAAAAAGTAAATTTGCTGATGGAAGTCAAAGGACATCAAGATTTTTTTGAGAGTCTCACTCTGTTGCCATGAGTCGAGTGCTGTGGTATCATCATAGCTCATAGTAAGTGACTTTAGCCTTTTGGGCTCAAATGATCCTCTTGCCTCAGTCCCCTACTTGGGACTACAGGTGCCTGCCACAATGTCCAGGTAGTTAGTTTTTTCTTTTCTTTCTTTTCCTTCCCTTCCTTCCTTTCTTCCTGAGACAGAGTCTCACTATGTCCCCATTGGTAGAGTGCTGTGGCGTCACAGCTCACAGCAACCTCAAACTCTTGGGCTTAAGCGATTCTCTTGCCTCAGCCTCTCAAGTAGGTGGGACTACAGGTGCCCACCACAATGCCTAGCTATTTTTTTGTTGCAGTTGTCATTGTTGTTTTAGCTGGCCTGGGCCAGGTTTGAACCCGCCAGCCTTGGTGTCTGTGTCCAGTGCCCTACCCACTGAGCCATGGGTGCCACACGTTTTTTCTATTTTTAGTAGAGACAGGGGTCTCACTTTTGCTCAGGGTGGTTTCAAGCTCCTGAGCTCAAGAGATCCATCTGCCTCAGTCTCCCAGAGTGCTAGGATTATAGGCATGAGCCACTGTATCCAGCCAGGACATCAAGATTTAAATATAAATCATTTAGGCTAAGTGTGGTGGCTTACAAGTGTAACCTTAGCACTTGGGGAGGCCCAGGCCCAAGGATCCCTTGAGCTGAGGAGTTCAAGACCAGCCCAAGCAAAAGCAAAACCCATCTGAACTAAAAATAGAAAAATTAGCCGGGTGTGGTGGCATGCATCTCTAGTCTCAGCTACTTGGGAGGCTGAGGCAGAAGGATCACTTGAGTCCAAGAGTTTGAGGTTGCTGTGAGCTATGGTGATACCACTACACTATAGGCTGAGTGATAGGGGTAACAGGGGTGACAGAGTGAGACTGCCTCAAAAAATAAAATAAAATAAAAACCAAAATGAACACACATTATTTTGAAAACTGCCTAAATGTCCAATTCTAGAGGTGTGGTAACCCCCATTCAGTTGAATATTAATGCAGTCATTAAGAATGATGGTTACAAAGCCATGAAAATAAGCAAATGATAGAATACAAATGAATAAATTCAGGATGCAACCTTTTCAGAATGTCTTCAACCAAATTAGTAAAAACAAAACACAATAAAACTAATATATCAGGGAAAAACTTTAAAATTCACTAAAATATGCACACTGGTCAAGTGGTGAGTTTGGGGTATTTTTTTCTGTTTCTATCTTTTTCCTAAATTTTTCTCTTCTGTTTTCCTTACAATGCACATTTTTAAAAACAAAATATACAAACTTGAAATTTAAAGCCATTTACAAGTAGAGGAGAGCTATTTCATTCCCCTTTCTGAGAATCTCAAGTTCAAACATTCCAAAAGAAATATGTATATATTCTTGAAAAATTCATCCTGTAAAATCTTGCAACAGTCTGAAAAGGCCATCAAAATACCCCACCCACCACCGCTGGCCTTCACCTTGGACCCACTTTTTTAGTCTTGTATTTTCAGGAATAAAATGAATAAAATCAACAATCTTTTCTTCGTACAGCAGCTGTGGTTACTGACTCTGGGCATAGATGACTGCCCATACCCAAGGAGGTTATAAATAAGCCTCTTGAACAGTTATCAAAAATCAGAACACTGGAAAAATTTCTCTGGACTCAGAAAATGTCAGCAAGACCATGACGTCTAGTAAGGGTGTATCAGCCGCTCTAGGCTGGGCTCTGTTCGCCTCCTATCCCACCTTGATCTGAGGTTGTCTTCTGTTTCCCCACATTCCAGAAAACCCAACCAGGAAAAGAAACGAGGGCCAGATTCTCTCCTGACTTTCACTCTGCTGTTTTTCATCTGGGTCCTGGTCTGTGATGCAGGGGTGACCTGGATAGCCATGAAATGCACCAAGAGGGCAGAGCTTCCTTGTGATCACAGAGGACACCATCCCCTGGGACCAGTGGGAAGGCCTTCCTCTGGACAGCGTAAGCACTAAGCGAGAGGGTTGGCTCCATGCAATCTCCCCTTTCAAAATATCTCCTCACTGGCCTGAAACCCTACATTAAAATCACCACAGGCATACCCCAGAAGTTTGTCTACAGAAAACCACAGCTAAATTATATAATGGACATTTGATGTCAAATTCCAATATGGCAGAGCTTCTGGAGAAAGGGGTCAGATCAGGAGGTCAGCCCAGGTCAGTGGGACACCTCTGGGGCAAGAGGAGACGCCTGTGGTTCTACCTCCTTGGAGCACATCCTCTTCCTTTGAAAACCCCGATTTTCCTCTGAGAATCCCTTCCTCTCCATTCTCAGTCCTACAGTTTTGATGAGTGTGACCTCACTGCCTAGTTCCTGGGATGGGCACATGACTCTAGCCTGATCTACTAGAGCAATATTCCTCCTGGCCACAGAGGCTAGTTTAACAATTGTTAGGTGACCCAAGCCAGCAAATGAGACTTGATTCTGGCACTTTGGGTGACACTATTAGGAATGAGAAATTCATTTTCCCCTTAAGTGGATGCTAACAGATGCTGGCCTGCAGCAGCTGCTGGCCATCTTTGCTATCCCTGGAAGAGCCTGCCTGAGCAGGAAGCCAGGAGGAGGAAATAAGAACTGAGAGATGGAAAGAAACTGAGTCCTAATGATATCATCGAGGCCCTGGAACTAAAAATCTGTGAATTTCACTGTTACTTGATCAAAAACAAATTTTGTTTATGGCAAACACGATTTTGACATTTCCAAATAGAAGAGATCTTTAATCCAGGGAACTATGCTGTTCCCAAGTATATCCCAGGCTGGCCCTGGGGTCAATGAATACAATTTAAGTTGAGTTAAATTAAGGGGGGTTTTTTGGTTTGTTTTTGAGATAGTCTCACTTTCTTGCCCTTGATAGAGTGCTACGGTGTCACAGCTCACAGCAACCTCAAACTCTTGGGCTCAAGTGATTCTCTTGCCTCAGCCTCAAGTAGCCTCAGGCACCTGCCACAACGCCAGGGTGTTTTTTTTTTTTTTTTTAGAGTTGAGGTCTTGCTCTTGCTCAGGCTGGTCTCGAACTTGGGAGCTTAAGCGATCCACCCACCTCAGCCTCCCGGAGTGCTAGGATTATAGGCATTAGCCACCACACCTGGCTGAGTTCTAGGTTTTTTATATCTGTAATTCCCGACTGAGCTACCCATCTTTCCCAGTGAAGGGAATGAATGAAAATATCTGGGCCATACAATTCATGAGCACATCTGCGGTGAGGCCACTCAAGTAACTGGTACCGGTTGGCTAAGAGGCTTTATCCAACCATATAAATAAAATTTGGAATTTAGGGGAAATGAGGATCTACAAAAACAAGACCATAAAAATATTAACCATTTTAAATAGAAAAGCCTATTTATTATATATTGCATTATAACAAATTGGTGCAATAAAACCGCAAAAATTGGGAATGCAATTTAATAAATCTGATTGTGAACTGCTTCTTAGAAAAAATAAAATTTGGGTTAGAACTGCACTTCTCAACCTGTGGGTCGCAACCCATAGGACTGTATTAAAGGGTCATAGCATTAGGAAGGTTGAGAACCACTGGGTTAGAGGATAGCTATCCAAGTTATGCAGAAGAGGAGGAATAGCCTTACTCCAAATTAAATACAGAAATGTTTTGTGTTACAAGGATTAACAGACATTTCAGACATTCTTGAATTGTGCCAGTTGTTGCTTCAGATCCTTGTGCTATTGTTTTCTTTGCAATCACAGCTTTGCTTGGGCGTTGCACAAATGTTTCCCCTGCCACAGCCGCCTCATAGCTCATGCATGTCAAAGGCATGGGACCGTGCAACAGTGATCAAAGAAGGCAGGAAGCCCTTTCAGACTTCTCTTACTGTGTCTCCACTATCCAGGCCAATGACACAGGCATTTTTAGCTAATGTTGGCCTGAATCAAAAATCACAGAGTTAGCAAACTTTAATTATTTCTAGTGTTTTTCACATCTATCATCCTCTGTTTCTTAGGACCCTTTCTCCTGGGACACTGTATGCCTCAAGTCACTGTCTATGGGTCGTATTATTTGAGACTTTGTCCTATTTACACCTTGGATGCTATTAACTTTCACCTTTAGCCTGGGATGCACAGTCCCAAACTGCCTGCACCAGCACTTGTTCTTTTTCAATCAATTCTCCATGTGGCAGCTGAAGCCATCTTTTCAAAATGCAAATTGGAGGTCCTGTCCCTCCTTGCTTGGCCCGATATTTTAAGGGCTTTCCATTGTCATAGTAGAAAGGCTTAAGCCTTTAAAGTATACCTAAATGGCTCTACACTACCTTGCCCTTGCCTTTCATCCTAGTCTTACTACTTTCTATGCTCTACCAAACCACAGGGCCTTGGTTCAGTTCTTCATATTTGCCACACAGTCCTACCACAGGACCTTTGCACATGCTGCTCTAGTTGCCTGGAATGCCCCTTCCTTTATCCCTTAGGCATCATGTTTTTAAGATGACTTCTCTGACTTCCCTGAGTCAGCCTCTTTGTACGCCCCCTATCCTCACACCTATCATAGATGCTATTTTCTATTGTACAATTGGATAGTTACTATCAACCAACTCCAGTAGACCACGAGGCCCAGAAGGGCAAGGCCCATGTGCAGTTTGGCTCAATATTGCACCTCTAGCACCTTACATAGGCCATGGCACCTACTAATACTAATAGCTGCTAATACTCAATGAGTACTCTCATTGAGAGAGGATGTTGGACACCGTTCTAAATTCTTTGTATGAATTAACTCACTGAATTCTCACTACAACCCTGCTAGGTGGAGCACTGTTGTCATTCTATTTCAGAGATGAGGACACTGAGGCACAGAAGAGATAATTCAGTTGCCCAATGTCACTCAGCCATTAAACCACAAAATCCAATTTCTAACTCTGGCAGACAGGTCTACAGGCCACACTCTCATACACTCTGCTGTAACTCCCAGGGTAGGCACTCAAGTCACATTTGCTGAATGAACAAATGATTGAATAAATGAACAGAAATGATCTTTCCCTTTCTTTTGTCCACATCTGGATTTTCTTCCTACAGATCCCAAACTCTCTCTGACCCAACTACCTCTTACTGAGTCGACTGTTTTTCAGGGAACAGTCACATTCACACCCTCACCATTCTGCAGTAGCATCCTTCACTACGACCAGCTCATGCTTTCCAGTTGTACTGTGGTGTGGTCTCTGCCTGAGGTAGTCCCAACTCCAACTCTACTACACACCTGAGTCTAGCCCTGTCCCCCTAACTTACAACTATAGCTGTGGTCTCCTCTCCCCTGGGCTCCTCTTGCCAAGGCACCAGCCCCTGAACCATCAGTGCGTGTCTGCCTTCTCTTTCCCTACCTCTCACGTTGGCACATCATCTTATCCTGCCACCTCCGTCCTGTCATTCAGCTGTCATTTCAAACTTTGTGCTCTCAGCATTGCCAGAGTCAAAACAAACACATCAACACCAGCTGCAACAAGAAAGGGAAATCTTTCTTCTTCAGATAGAATCTTTGTGCAAATTTCTTTATGGTGATCCTACTTATGAGCATGAGTATCAGAATGGTTAAGGGCATGACTTTGCAGTCTGCCACATCTGGGTTCAAGTGCTGGTCATCTGTGGCAACCACAGGGGAAATGAGGACTTCCGTGAACCTCAGTGTACTCATCTGTAAAATAGGTATAATAACCAGACTTTTCTCAGAAGGCTGTTGGGAGGGATGGCAGAGATGCTGTACGTGAAGTCATTAGCAGGCCAGGTCATAGTCAATGGTGTCCTGTGACTATTATCAGTTGTGAACAAGACCATCAGTGGCTGTAGCATCTGACTCCCATCAGCCATAGTGCAGTGGTGGTTGAGGGCTCATGCTCTGGAGCTAGAATGCCCAGGTTTAAATCCTGCTCCTCTACTTCCAATATGTGGGGCCTTAGGATATTTAGCTCATTGGGGCCTCACTTCTGTGGTCTGTAAAATGGGAATAGCAACTATATCTACCTCATAGGGCTGTTGTGAGGTTGTTGTGAGTTTGTGTAAAGTGGTTAGCATAGTATCTAGCACATGCTAAGCACTCAGTAATGTTAGTTCTTTTTTTTTTGAAACAGAGCCTCAAGCTTTCACCCTGGGTAGAGTGCTGTGGCATCACAACTCACAGCAACCTCCAACTCCTGGGCTCAAGTGATTCTCCTGCCTCTGCCTCCCAAGTAGCTGGGATTACAGGCGCCTGCCACAATGCCCGGCTATTTTTTGGTTGCAGCCGTCATCATTGTTGTTTGGTGGCCCGGGCTGGATTTGAACGCACCAGTGCAGGTATATGTGGCTGGCGCCTGAGCTGCTTGAGATACAGGCGCCAAGCCATGTTAGTTGTTCTTAATGTTATTATCGTCATTTCTTTTTTTTTTTTTTTCCAGATTATTATAATTTTATTTATTTATTTCCAATTATAAGGGAACAAAGTTTGTTGCTGTTGTTGTACTAAGACATTTCTTATATCATAAAAAGTCCACTGTTGTCCTGTTTTTCCATATGTACATGCTCCTGTGGGCAGTCCCCCATTCAGCTCTGCTTGCCCACCCTCATGGTGCCAGTCAGCTCTCCAAACTGACCAACTACTTAGTAAAGGAGGAAGAACTGGAGGAGGTGGCCCAGGGCTGATGGGAGGGGATGGAGAGGGGAACAAGTGCAGGTGACATTGTTCTCATGTCCAAGGCAGAGCTCAGGTTGTAGTTGAGCCTTTCCCCCGGGGGGCAGGCTGAACACCTTCACATTGTGTACATCACTGCTCTCCCTCCTCCCAAGAGCCACCCTCCCCCTCCCCCAGGCTGAGAGCTGCTTTAGAGACTTTCATAGGGAAGGGCAGGGTTAAGGAAATTTTGCAAGGCTCCCACACTGTGGTGGTGTAAATGGTGACGGTGCCTGTCTGACTCACCCTGTGTGAACATAAGGGATGGATTGTGTTTTCCCGAGGAGAAGGGACTGTACACTCCCAGTTCTAAACAAATTGGGAGATGCCAAAGCCCAGAGCTGAGGCTGGCAAGCCACTGAAGCTATCAGGTTTTTTTTTTTCCAGATTTGTTCTGAGACAAAATGCTGCCCACAAAAAGATCATGCTTCATGCCAGATTAAACACTGCAGACTTACTCAATAGCATAAGTTACTGACCATGGAAGAAACAAAAATCCATTATCTTGAAATCTAGCTTTAGCTGAAGGATCAAGGTATTTTCACAAAGACTTCTCTGAGACGTACCTGGTATTCAGACGATGACTCTGGGATGAAGAGATATGCAGGCAGTTTAGAATGCTACTGCTAGACACAGATGGTTCAGAAAGACCACTGAATTTTCTAGCAAAATTCACATGTAACAGTGAAGGACAGAGGCAAAAATACCAGCCTTCCAAGTCTAGTCCCTGGTGTACGTGTGTGGTGTAGGATGTGAAAGGCTACTGCGGGTCTGCTCTGGTGAAGAACGACCAGGCCATGCTTAGACAATCTGTAGCAGTCTTTCTTGCACACTGCCCCGGCTGAGGGGTCCACAGAAACACCAGGGCACAAAATGAATTTCTTTAATACCTGTTTCTCATGCTCTTCTCGTGCTAGTTAGGAAAAGGAGGAACCCACAGAAGAATTTTCTTTTTTTTTTTTTTTTTAGGGCTTTGAAAATTAAACTTATTTTATTTGTAGCCTGATTAGAACAATGACCAACACAGAATAGGTGCAAGTTAAGCGGGATCTTTCCCTTTTAAAAATAATAAGCAATTGCTCCTGAGAGGTAGGTGGGGGCAGGTTTCTTATTTGATAGATGGGAAAACTGAGGCCCATGGACCAGATGGTGCTCTTCAGAGAGAGCCAGAAGCTGCAGTCTAGTTGGGGCTGCCCTGGAGGGTTTTCCCACAAGTGAGGGTGGGAAGGAGGCATTCTTTTTTTTTTTTTTTTTTTTTTCATTATTATTAAATCATAGCTGCATACATTAATATGATCATGGGGCATCATACACTAGCTTCATAGACCATTTGACACATTTTCATCCCAATAGTCAACATAGCCTTCCTGGCATTCTTGCCTGAGGTGGCTGCTGGGCACTGAGTGAAGTTCCAAGTACTACCTGCCGTGATAACTTGCAGTGTGACACCCAGACCACAGAAGAATTTTCAAACCTAAAATGCAAATCTGCACAGTGGGAAGTTAGTAGCCCAAACACTCTTATAGGCCAAAATGACACGGTTAGGTGGAGACAGAATTGATGATAATAAAAACTATCAGATAACCATTACAGAAGATCATATATGTCAAAGACTGCATCAATGAGTTTAAAGGCATTTATTATTTAACCCTCACAAAAAGTATACAAGAAAAGTTGTATACTATTATTCACTAACACTAAATTCCATAGATGAGGAAAGTTTAAGTGACTGTTCAAGGCTGCATAACTCCTAAATGATGATGCCTCGCTCTGAACGCAGGGAACCTGACTCCAGAACCAGTACTCCTAATCATCAGTTGAGAATCCAAAAAATCAGGGTGCACGTGAGGACTTCCAGAAACTAATGATGGGCTCAACATCACGTCCATCCTAGCAGATCACTTCTGTCATCTATGCCTTCCAGCAGGGTTATCACCAGCCACATGTGGCTATTGGAATGTAAAAGAACTAAAATGGACTAAAATGTAAACTTTAGTCCATTGCTATTAGCACTTTTTGTGTTGTGCAACTGCTGGCCTGGAATTTTTATTTCATTTCATTTTAATTCATTTAAATTTCAATAGCTACATGTGGCTAGTGACTACTATATTGGATAATGCTGATTGTAGGATTATTTTTTCCCTCAGTTTTGTCATATACAGTCAGCATTACTTTCTACAAATCTAATGCAAAGAGACAATAGTTGCTTTACCCAAGGATCCCTAGAAAATCACAGGAATAAATGTCCCATGATCTCTTCCACAGGCGTGGAAGTTGTACATTCCATTCTTCCTTCCTTGGCCTTTCCAATACTAAGCTCTCACCCTCCTGATTTCCTCAGAAGCCACAATGTGAACATAATACAGCCAGAACAGACAAACCCAGGTGCATCTGTTCTCAGACAATAATGCAAATAGGCATGAGCAGAGAGCTGCTTGCAATGCAGATTCCTGGGCTCTGCCTCTGCAGAGTTCTGATGCAGGGTGTGGAGAAGGCCCAGGAGTCTGTGTTTTAATCAAACAACCCAATGATTCTAATGCAGGCGGTCTGGCTTTGAGAAATTCTGCTTCAGAGGCTGAAGTATATATTTATCTGCTGGCCTCTTAAATAATTATAGGACATAAATCTTTTGAGAATAACACAACCTGGGCTGAAAGCCAGGCAGTCATCACTCTGCACTAACTGCTCACTTCTACGACATCAGACAAGGTGCTTAGTCACCAAGGCCTCATTTGTTTTTCATCTAAAATATGGGGGTGAGGATATCTGCTCTGTGTCCTGAGACAAAGGGGAACACAGATGTGAAAATATTTGAGGGGAATAGAAGGTAAAAGGTATTGCATAGACATCTTATAATGCAGGGCCATGTTTTGTTTGCCTAGCAGAATTTAAATGGATTGAGATCAAAACTGTAATAATAATAATAAAAAAAAACCAACAAAAAGGAGCTGGCAGAAATTATGCCATAATATTGAAGAGGAGGGAATCCTCCCCAATTCATTCTACAAAGCCAATATCACCTTGATACCAAAGCCAAGAAAGGGCACAACAACAACAAAAAACTATAGAGCAATAAATATCCCTTATGAACATAGATGCGAAAATCCTCAATAAAATACTAGCAAACTGAATTCAACAGCACATCAGAAAAAACAATCTACCAGAAATAGGTGGGCTTCATTCCAGGGATGATAGGATGGTTTAATATACATAAATCAATAAATGTGATTCACTGCATAAACAGACGCAAAAACAAAGACCATATATAATCATCTCAATAGATGCAAAAAAAGCATTTGACAAAATCCAGCACACTTTCATGATAAAAAACCTCAATAAACAAAGCATAAAAGGAACATATCTTGGGATTTTGCAGTTAAAGTAATTCTCATTTTAGACTTCTCTGGAAAAACTAGAAGTTCTGACAGGATGAGGCGCCTGTTAAGTTGGCAGGATGGTGTGATTAAGTGCGGAGTTCTGGAATCATATGCACAGGTTCAAATCCCTGCTCTATTACTTAAATGCGGGCTGACTTTGGGTGAATCCCTCAACCTGTTTCTCAGTTTCTTCAACTCTGAAATTAGAATTATAATAATATACTTCCCTTATGATATTGAGAAAATTGAGTTAATCAAGCTAATGTTTTAAAGGGGTTTGAACAAAGTTGGGCATATGGTAAGAGCTATATAAGAGTTAGTTGAATAAATCAATGAATAAATCAATATCCCTACACAAGGTGCAGCTGGAGCTACGTGGTGGCTGTCCCTTTAGAAGGGGCTTATATGCACAAGCTCTTCACCATCAGCATTCAGACACCTTTGATTATGGAATCCCTGCAGTAAGGGGTAGATGGACGTCTCCCTCCTCTGGTACCCTGTCTGTAAAGGGACAGATATACTTAGTGTATCTTAGAGCACTACTTTTTAAGCTATTAGTAGTAAAGAACCAATTTTTTATTTTCAGTCCATTATGGAATGATATGTGGTCCTGTGTTACTGATACACAGCATGTGATACAAACAACTCATCCCGTGAGTTCTACAGTGCCCTGGTGGGTCTATGCCTTGATTAATAACACGAGCCCACTGAACATGCACTTGGATGTGGCAGCAATGCTGAACCACTCGAAGAGTTTCTAAGCACTTTCAGTGCTTATCTCCCTGCTGGTGGGTAATGGGTCTCGGCCAATGTGATCCTCAGACTCCACTTAGAGCGGCACCATCTTAGAGACCTACATTGGTCTTCACACGCACACAAACCTGCTGGACCACTAGGTTGGAGATAGAAACCATGGGGGTGTCTCTCTCTCTCTCTCTGCTTCTGTCCTTTTCAGCCAGTCGGCTTTCTCTTTGTCTAAGCCACACATTTCTTATGTCTTTATCTGCACATTAAAATCAGTTCCCTGGTGAGAAACTGGGGTTCAGAATAGTCTCAGAAGCTGTCATGGATGCTTTGGACCATAAATGGTCCCAAGTAGCACCAGGCTGGGTCAGCTGGGCCCCAGGTGTTGGAAGTACTACTAACAGTTCACAACTGCAGCTTTGCTCCTGAAGGCTGCCTTCGGCCAATGGGTCTTCCCAGAGCCCACAATCATGAACTTATCCCACAGTTGCTCGCTGGCAGCCCAAAGTCAATGACTAACATCAGCCCCATTAGCACAAAAGGAAACCAAATGCAGGGTGCAATGCACCCTCCAGGGCCCTCTGTGGTCAGGCTGAAGCCAGACTCCAATGGAGACCTCATTCCTCCCCGGCCTCCTCCCCCTGCCCTGCTGTCTCTCTCACTCCCTTTCTCCCGGGAACACCATCTCAATGCAGCACAGGCATCCAGACCCGACTTGGGCTCTGTGTCCAGGGAATCTCATCAAAGACAGAAGCCATCCAAAGCCTGGGTTTTCTGAGGGAAAACAACCTACCTGTTGCATTTGACAGGGCCAGTGACTCCATAGAGCCCCGAGGGGTCTGCTCCGTGGGCGTCATGTCCTCTGTGTATTTCAGGGAACTGATGGGATGACGGGTCCGGCACTGCTGAGCAGTCATGCCCCCTTCCTCCTCTTCCTCGTCCTCCTCGTATTTGGGGACTTGGATGCTACCTCGGGTCTCACTGAAACTCTGACTGGACATGTCACTGTAGCTCTCCTGGGACCTCAGCCTCCCTGGGTAATAGTCCTCACGGCACTCTTTGATGAAGCTGCCGCCGTGCCCCTTCATGGCCAGTGATGAGCTCCTCTTGGGGTTGCTGAAGTGCTTGGGCCACATGTCAGGCTGGGCCCCGGCCCCCTGACCCCCTGGACTGTAGGACGTCCTGATGTTGCACTGGCTGAGGAGCTGCAAGGGACTCTGGGACTGGTTCTGTTCCATCTTGTTCCCATAATGGTAGGGCTCCTCCCGGCTCCTCCAGATGGGGTCCCGGTTGAGGCTGGGCGTCTGGCTGGACAGGCTGAGCAGGTCCATTTGCAGCGACAGTGGGTCCACGTCGGCTGACAGCCGATTGGAGCTCACCTGCAGCTGGCTGTGCTGGTTCAGCATGGGCTCCTCTGTCTTGGCCTTGTTCTTGCCAATTTTGGCACTGCGTCGGGACTCCTTGGCCCTGGCGTTCTGGAAGGCCGAATCAGATGAGTCTGAGCCATTGGGGTCCTCCCCAGCACTGCAGGCCCGTGAGCAGAATATCTGGCCCTGCTTTGGGAGGAATGGCCGTCCCAGGAGGGATTTCTTGCAGTGAGCACAGCAGAAGCAGGTCTCGGTGGCGTGCCAGTGCTGGCCGTCATAGGTCATCTGCCCTTGGTCGATCCCTGAAGAAAAAGAAGACATGGAAGAGGCTGATGAGCTGCCCAACCTCTGCACTGTGACGTGAAATACACAGCAGGATTCTACATGTGGCAGAATAAGTTATCAATAAATCAGAACTCAGGCCCACATAAATGGTATTCATGTCCTGTTACCAGAACTCCTTATTCCACCAGTAAGCTCCTTCTTAACTCATTCACTCCCAGCACAGAAAATCTAGAGACAAATGGCGTGCTTGTGAATCTTCCTGCCTGGAGTACATTTCCCCAGATAAACAGCGATTACAATACCAACATATGATAATGCCCTGCTTTAAGAAGTTTATCTTTGTTAACTCATTTAATCACTCAACTGTTCAAAGTTGGTCTCTAATATTTCCATTTTTCATGCAGAAAATTGAGGCATATGAGGTTAAATAACTTGGCAAAGTTAATATAAGAATCAGACATGAGATCTGCACCCAGCAAAGTCTTGTTTCTAACTGCCTCCTTCACTCTGATTGAGTGTCTGCTTAAAAGCCAACTCCTCTGTAAAGTCCACCCTGATAGCAGCTCTCCATCACTCTCGCCCCAACCTGCCAGATTTTCTTCACATTAGGATGGGTACATTGCACCATCATGTGTGCATCTGTTTATTATTTATCTGCCCCCCCTAAAAGTGCAGCTCTGTGAGGACACAGTAATTGTCCTCACAGATCCCAGTGGCTTATCTAGGACCTGGAATGTGGCCTGTGCCTAATAACGATTTTTTGAATAGTGAATGGACAGATGTATTGAATCCCATCACCAGTGTGTGCCATTTGCAGGGGTGAGTCACTGTGGCAGCTCAGTGGATGCCATAGTCTGAATGCCTGTGTCTCCCCTGAAATGCACATGTTAAGATCCTGTACCCATGGTGATAGCACTGGGAGATGTGGCCTTTGGGCTGGTGATCAGGTCATAAGAGTAGAGTCCTCATGAATGGGATTAGTGCTCGTAGAAAAGAGGCCCAAGGGACCTTGTTTGCCCTTCTGCCATGTGAGGACCCAGCAAGAAGGCACCATTTGTGAAACAGGAAATGGGCCCTCACCACACGCCGAATCTACCGCAGCCTTGATTTTCAACTTCCCAGCCTCCAGAACTGTGGGTAACACATTTCTGCTCTTTATAGGCCACCTAGTCTGGGTGTTCTGTTATAACAGACCAAACAGTGGGAAAGAAAAAAGTAGATTTTAACTCCTGATAAAGAAAACCTAAATATGGTCTTTATTTTTTATTTTTATTATTATTTTTGAGACAGAGTCTCACTAGTCACCCTGGGTAGAAGGGCTATAGTGTCTTAGCTCACAGCAACCTCAAACTCTTGGGCACAAGAGAGTCTTTTGCCTCAGCCTCCCAAGTAGCTGGGACTACAGGTGCCTGCCATCATGGCCGGCTAGTTTTTCTACTTTTAGTAGAGATGGGGTCTTGCTCTTGCTCAGGGTGTCCACCTGCCTCAGCCTCCCAGAGTGCTAGGATTACAGGTGTGAGCCACCACGCCCAGCCCTAGATATGGTCTTTAAAAGATATTGCCTCCCACAAGCACATGTGCCCCTTTCTTCACAAGGCTTCTCTGTGACAGCACTGTGCTGGTTTACACCATCTGGCCACACTACATGCCAAGGGAGCCTCCCACACCCCCTGGGGACCTAGTTTCCGTCATCTTCTGTCTCCTTCTGAGTAGTTATCAGACTTATTCTCCCCATGGGACACCACCTCCCTGACTTCTTCAGGCCACGAGCTGTGGGTGAGGCTAGAGACACCTCTGGGCCCAGCCCTGTCCCAGTCCCCCGGGACTGGTTCATCTGAGGGTCCCCTGCCTTTTAAGGCACTGACACAGCAGACTTTCCTCTTACAGAAGTTGCCAAACTGGCAGGAGGGAAGCACACACTGTTGGGGGTTCCCCTGGGGAGGGCCTGCAGGAAATGCAGCCCCATCTGACGACTCAGGATGGAACGGACCTCTGGGAGTCCTGATGCACAACTACACACGGCCTTCCAGGAAAGAGCATGAATGTGAACCTCCACCTTCAGTGGCTGAGAGTTCCTGACCTCTGACTTTCAAGGAGTCAGGTCTGGACGCTTCTCTAGAGAGGCAGGGAACAAGAGGCCAGGGAGACAACGAGAACTCTGAGAACGAAAGCCACAGTCAAGGCAGCCTCGCTCTCCCCTCCCCTGTCTATTCCCCAGCTTACGTTTGTGTCACCCAGGAGAGAGGCATGAGGAAAATTCTTCCCTCATTAGCTTTCTCAGACTAAGGGGTTCTCTCTTCATTTTGGAAGTGGCCTTAGGGACTATGAAGGGATTTTTATAGGGATCGGAGTAGCCACAAGGAGCTCCCTAAGTGGGAGGAACACTGCAAGGATCAATTCCATACTTGTAGCACCTGTGACAAGGAACTGGCTGGGACCCCAAGGACACTTCTGCCCCAGGCCCTGCAGAGGGAGCAGGAGCAGACAGCTCAGGGACACAAGATTTTACAGCTGTTAAGAGGCATAAGGACTCTGACTGACACAGGTTCAAATCCCAGCTCCATCCCATTACTGCTGGTTGCAGGGATGCTAAAGGCCATCTCCTGTGCTCAATCTTGATTCTGGAGCATTCTAACTGTGTGACCTTAGGCAAGTGGCTTCACCTCTCTGTGCTGAGTCTCCTCAGCTGTACAGTGAGGATAATATTTATTTCGCAGGGTTAGTTGTGTGGATTCAGAGTTAATACATACACAGTGCTGAGCCCTGGGTGACAACTATTTTTCTTCCTCTTCTATTATTTGCTATAGGTCTGAAAGGTCATCTCCCTCTTTGCTAAGGGTCACTGCCTATGTGCAGTTTGAGAAAGAACTAGGAGGTGTCTCCGTCTCCTCTCCCCTCTCCCATCTTCCTTTCCCTCCTTCCCACTCCCTTTTACCCCTGAGTCCTTCTTTGTGTCCCTACTCAGCACAGCATCTCAAGCAGCTACGGCCTTCCCCACTCCCTGTTGTGGTGCACAGGAAGTCCAGTCCCCGCGGCCGGCCGGCCACCAGCTGCTTTTCCATGCTTGGCAAGAAAACATGCTCAGATGCAGCAGCAAGGCCTAGTTCCCAGGGACGGGAGGCCTCAGGCAAGGCTGGGCTTGCAGAGGGGAGGCAGGTCGTTAAATCGGCCCCAGCTGGCAGCAGACCATCAGCGATGTCAGATGGTCCTCTGAACTGCTCCTGAACTCTAAACATCTGGAAAAGGGCTCTGCTGTCCAACATCTAAGCGTTCCTTTTTTATTCCCTCTCTAAGCCCTTTAAGTACTTCTCTGAGGGTGGATGTGTCTACTGCTGCCACAGCCTCGGTCTGTTTATAGGACTGTTTACTCTGCTGTGCGCAGGCAAAAGTACTGTTGCCTTAGCAACAGTGGCCGATGCAGGGGCTGCTCTGAGCGACTGTATAAATATGGAATATCTGTACAGTATGGTCCGAGGTAACGCACCCAGTGACTGAGGAATCTATGATACACAGAGCACACCCTTCAATGTTGCAAGAAATCACGTTTTATAGAAAAGTGGATGTAAAACAAACAGGGACAGCATTTTAACTACAGCTGCGAGATACTGCAGGCATCATGCCCCCTTTTCTGATAAAACACTGATGCATTTTTATGGATTTAAGAGAAAAGGAGAAGGGAATGCCAATAAAGGTCTTACATAATCAGGAGAAGACAGAAAGAGACGAAAACCAGGAGCCACCTGAGGTGTACATGTCACAGCAATGGACAGAGATAGATTTTCTCTCTCCCATGCACTGAGCAAAAATTCTAAGTGGCCATTTCTAGAGAGGCCTTCAGCCTTCATAGAAAGAGACAGAAGAAACAGAAATACCAGTGAGATGGGGGCATCGTTGCCATGGGCTGTTTCTGCACACTCAGCCCTGCACATCCGAGCCAGCATTTCTCTGCAGACTCGAATCCAATCTGAGGGGAGCGATACTGGGTACGGGGTTACACCACCTTCCTGACACCGGCTTCCCTTCCCTTCCTCACATGGCCAGTTGAGCTCCCTCCACCCTTCCTAGCCCTTAGCTTGAAAGGTCTGTTTGACTGTTTTAATCCTGTGAGGACTGAAAGCTCCTGGGTATAAAGTTGAGGCATCAGGCTGTGAGAAGAGTGAGGTTTGCAGGGGTCAGGGGAAAAGACTGACCAACCGCCATCAACCCAGGGAGAATGCAGCTGCACTGCAGTCTCCATAGCAGAGCCTGGCCCTGGGCTGACAGACTGCAGCTCGGAAAGGCCTCATAGGAATAGGCCTGAGTCCGTGGGACAGGATCGCCCGTGACAAGGCACCCTCAAGCATGTGGTAGGTACTCTGCCCCCAAGTTTTATGGGCACCCAGAGCTCTCCAAATACTGTTCATTTGATGAACCAGGAAGACAAAGACTCTTCTTCTTTTGGTCCCGATAAAAACTTTTACGGGCGACCAAATGGACTGTGGAACAGATTCCCTCCACAGCTCCTCACCATAGGTAAGAAGTTGGCAGCTTCTGAACACACTTCTTGGCATTGCACAAGTGACAGTTTGGCTCATTCCCTAGGTGCCAGAAAAGGCAAGATGAATGAAGAAGCCACAAGGCTGGGTGATCTGGGACAGCGTTGAAGGGTTGAACGAATCAGGTATTTGCAAAGGGAAAATGATCTTTACCATCTCAAATTTGCTGCTTATTTGGGGAATTAATAATAGCTTCTGAGTTACTTGAGGTTTGTTTGCTTTGCATTTACTTGGAGTAGCTTTTGCTAATTTTTTTTTTTTTTTAAAGACATGCTTCCTAGAAGTTGTCTGGTTTCCCAGACTATCCCTTGCTACTAAAAGGACTTCTTCCCTTTGCTGATCTGTGACTTTTCCCAAGGAGGCTATGGAAGACATTTGTTTATATTTTTTTTTCAGATTCTCCTTCTGAGACTGTCCCCACCCCCTGGATTGAGCACCACCAAAGCATCGCTGATAAGATTCTTATTTGGAGGAACAGACTTGGAAACTGGAAGAGGCACAGTTCCTCTCCTTTTGAGAATATAAGTACCAAGACTAGGCATAACTAGTGGGTCATCTTGGTTACCAGGTGAAAATAGCTTGTTCCCAAATGATGCCAAAAGAAGGCAAACTGAACTGAGACACAGAGAAAAAAACAAACAAACAGATTCTGTCTGAACCCTTGATCTATCTCTACCTGAACCCAGGTTACTCCTTGGCCTTTCCAGTAACATGAGCCAGGAAATTACCCTTTTCACTTAAGCTAGTATAAGTTGAGCTTCATCACTTGCAACCAAAGATACTTGACTATACTAGACACAAAGGAGATCCAGTCACAGAAAGACCAAACTGAGCGCCAGGCACTGGCTCACCTATGTGCTGGGCACAGGTGTCACAATATTCCGCATACAAGGACTCGAAGCAGTGGCAGCAGTAGGGCCTCCCTTCTTTCATGATGTAGCGCTGGCCGCCCAGCACCGTCTCACACTCGAAGCAGCAGAAGTGTTTCATGTGCCAGTGCCTCCCCTCGGCTTCTGTGCATTCATCTGCAAAGATAATCTGGAGATGGGAAGCCAAATGGTCAGTGTTTGAGACCCAGACATAAGAACACACTTTGAAGCAAGAAAATTTATGGGGACCCCACACTAGAAAGGTAAGGAAGCAGGCCCACTTGTGAATTTTTAAACAGAAGTCTGTATATATATGTTTATTCTATTAATATCTACATCAGCTCCTATGTGTATTAGGATTTGTCTAAAGCACAATTAAACATGGTTTCTGTGCCAACCAGTGACTAACTTAACAATGTTTTAATAAGAGAAAGAATGCTTTACCCTGAGAATACAAAGCAAGATCAAAAACTGAGCTCAGCGGCACACTGGACATACATATCTGCTTCATTTGGCCTGTCCACAGCATTTTTTAAAAAGTGGGAAACATTTAAACACCTGGATTTATGTAAAAAGCACACATTTGGCAATCATCAGCACACCTTCCTGAATGGCAGGAAGAAGTTAGCACTAAGAAGAGGGACAGGTGCTTTCAGATGAGTGTTGAGCTCTCTAATTTGTGATGATAATCACCCTTCCCCATTGCTTGAAAATAGCTCATCTTCATTTATAATACCTGCCTAGCCCTCTAGAGCATTTGTGTTTGGCCCTTCATATAACATTTTAAAATTTCAAATTAAAGATTTCAAAACCCAATACAAAGCTATGGTAATTAAGCCAGTGAATAACTGGCATAAGGATGGATATATACAGGGTGGCCATAAAGTTTGTGTGCAATATAAAACAGTATGCAACTTAAAGTTACACATGAATTTTATGTGAATATAATAAATTATGTGAATATAATAAATTATAATATTCTAATATATTTCTAATAATTATAATTATTCCAGGTAAGTAACCTGGATTGAGCATCACCAAAGCAACACTGATATGATTCCTATTTGGAGGAACAGCCTTGGAAACTGGGAGAGACACAGTCCCTCTCCTTTTGAGGATACAAGTACAGAATACACAGATCAGCAGAGGGAAGAAGTCCTCTTAGTTGCAAGGGACAGTCTGGGAAGCCAGACAACTTCTAGTAAGCAGCATTGCTTTGGTGATGCTCAATTCACCCTGAATATAATAAATTAAAAGAATAAAATTGAGAGTCCAGAAATAAGCCCATACAAATAGGGTCAATTAATTGGAAGGGAGCCAGGACCATTCATTCCACTGGGAAAGAATGGTCTTGTCAACAAATGGAGTCAGGACAACTGGATCGACTTATGTCAAAGAATAAATTTTCTTTATGTCTACCAGATATATATAAATTAACTCAAAAGGGAACAAAGACCAATAGGGCAAAAAACTATAAAAATCTTAGAAGAAAACATAGATAAAAGTCTTCATGATCTTGGATGAGACAGTTTCTTAGATATGATATTAAATGCAAGAGCAACAAAAGAAAACACAGAAAAGTACACTGAATTGAAATGAAAAACTTTTGTTTCAAAGGGCATCTTGAGAAAGTAAAAATACAACTGTAGAATGGGAGAAAATATTTCTAAGACAGGGCAGCGCCTGTGGTTTAGTGGGTAAGGTACTGGTCCCATATACCGAGGGTGGTGGGTTCAAACCTAGCCCTGGCCAAACTGCAACAAAAAAGTAGCTGGGCCTCGCGGCGGGCGCCTGTAATCCCAGCTACTCGGGAGGCTGAGGCAAGAGAATCGCCTAAGCCCAAGGATTTGGAGGTTGCTGTGAGCTGGGACACCATGGCACTCTACCAAGGGTTAATAAGCAAGACTCTGTCTCACAAAAAAAAAAAAAAAAAGAAAGAAAGAAAAATATTTCTAAGACATATTTCTGACAAACTATATATCTGGACTAGTATTCTTAATATGTATATAACTCTTAACAACTCAACAATAAAATAGAAAAATAACCCAATTGAAGAAAGGGCAATGGATTTAAAAGGATATTTCTCTGAAAAAGAAGATATACAAATAGCCAATAAATGTATGAAAAGATTCTCAAAATTATTAGCTGTTAGGGAAATGTGAATCAAAATCTCAATGTTATCTTACTTTGCACCCACTAGAAACGCTATGAGAAAAAAGACAGACGATAACAAGTGTTAGTGAGAAGGTGGAGAAACTGGAACCTTCATTCATTGTTAGTAGGAATGCAAAATGGTACAGCTGATTTGGAAGACTGTTTGGCATTTCTTAAAATAATTACACTCAGAATTATTGTATGACCCAGAAATTCTACACCTAGCTGTATATAAGAGAACTAAAAATATAGGTACACACAAAACTTGTATATGTATTCCCAGCAGCATAGTTCACAATAGCTAAAAAGTGTAAACAACTTAAATGTTCATCAACTGATAAATGGCTAAACAAAATGTGATGTATACATACACGCGAAAATTATTTAGCCATGGAAAGAAATGAAGTATTTACACAGACTATGATTTGGATTAACCTTGAAAACGTCATGGTAAGTGAAAGAAGCAGACTCAACAGGTGACAGACACATTACATAATTTCACTATATGAAATGTCTGGACTGTATAAATCTACAGAGACAGAAGAGCTGGCAGCTGCCAGGGCTGGAGAGAGGGGGAAAAGGGAAGTGACTGCTAATGGATACAGAGTTTCTCCTTGGTTGGTGAAAATGGTCTGCAAGATAGTAGTGATGGCTGCACCGTTTTGTGGATACACTAATAACCCCCGAAACTGTATATCCTAAAAAAAGGTGAACCTTAGTGCTAAGCGAATTATATCACAATAAACAAAAATTCTTTTTTTTTGTGAGACAGAGTCGCCCTCAGTAGAGTGCTGTAGCATCACAGCTCACAGCAACCTCCAACTCTTGGGCTTAAGTGATTCTCTTGCCTCAGCCTCCCAAGTAGCTGGGACTACAGGTGCCCACCACATGCCTGGCTATTTTTCATTGCAGATGTCATTGTTGTTTAGCAGGCCCAGACCAGGTTCGAACCCGCCAGCCTCGGTGTATGTGGCTGGCACTGTAACCACTGTGCTATGGGTGCCTAGCCAAACAAAAATTCTAAAGTCCTCATATTCTATCACCATTGGAGAACTTCACAAAGTTGTACAATGAGCACTGATTTTCAGATGTGGAAATCAAGCCATGAATCAGAGTTGGACCTGAATTCAGTTTTCCAACTATCTGCCTAGGGATCTCTCTAGTCTAGAATACCACTTTTTGCATTAGGCAGGCCAGCTTCTTCCTAGAAGAGTTAATCCCTCAAAGGCAGTTGGTAAAAAAAAAGCGCAAGTGAGAGTGCATTCTCCCACTGAATGCGGGAGTGTTACCTCCCACACTGGCTGTATGCAAGGTCAGACAGACCCCAAAACACTTCTCTGCACAGGAGGGAACTCATGGCCAACACCTTTTTCCAAATTATTCTCATGAACGTAGTCAGGTTTAGAACATTATTCTTTCTGCTTTTAAATTGACAAAGCCCCCACTATGGTGATCCAAAAGACCTGATTTAGCTTTGTCTGGTGGGGCAGGAAGCCAGGCAGGGGCCTTGTGTTCTATTCTGCTTTCTTACCTGGGGTAGTAAATTCAAATAGCTCTCAGGGCATGGGGCAGAGGCATCCAGATGGGGTATGCATCTGGCTCCTGAATTTCCAATCAGAACTCCTGGATGATAATAATGCTATCCATTTCCTTCTCTTCTCTAACCAACCTGTCCTCCTGAATCTCGGAAAATGAAACAATTTTAAGATTTAAGCTGCACTCCATCACTCACGATTACTGCTTGGGGTTAGGACTGAAATCTAAAGCTGCACCTTGCCCTTTCTTTTCTATAAGAGTTCAGAACTGACTTAGTGCCACTTATGTGTCACTTGGCGATGTCCTTGGCTATAGAAACTGTCTTCCCACTGAGGCTATGAGACTGTCATGTTCAGTAAAGCTGAACCCCAACATTCCAGCGACCAGGGTGGGGGCTTCTCTCTTTACTTCTCTCTCCCTCTCAAGGGTTACTGCAAGAGGGTGGGGTGGCTATGGTTCCCTCTGAGCAGGAAACCCCAGGACCATGTGTTGTTGGCTATGGTGCAACCGAGGTGGTGACAGGCAGGGCTGAGAGCCTGACGGAGTTTGCTCTGACCTCGTCACAGGCTGCACAGCGTGGCTTCAGGCACTCGGCATGGTGCCTGCCACAGTATATCTTCCCATCCTGGTAAAAGTAGATCAGATCCACCAGGAGCTCATTGCAGACAGTGCACACGAAGCACGGCGGGTGCCAGCAGACGCCGTGGCCGGCGCGAGAGGCAAACACAGCAATGTCCCCGCCATTAATCTGGCCTCCACACTGCAAGGCAAACACAAGAATCAGTACCCACACCAGCCCCCATCTCCACGTGCGGTGTACATGTGACAAACTGCCACCGCCCATTGCTGGTCATTGAGCACTTAGGTTCACCCATGGCAAGGCAGGTTTCTCTTGCCCTCCCCAATCCTCCTTTCCAAGGGCCCACAATTAGATGGAGATAAAATAACTGGGAGAATAAAAAAGTCAGAAAGGTAGGAAAGAAAAAATAAAGCTTTTTTAGCATAGTAATGTACAGGGGCTCTGTAGGAGAAGGCTATCTGGCACAGAGTGAAGTCCCCCTTATCTTCTAGCTACTGCATCCTCCATGCAGAAGCACAGCACGGCCTAACTCCAGGAAAAGCCCACAGGGAGGGGGTGGAGCCTGCGCTGTTGGGTGGGGGAGAGGAGTCCATCAGAGCAGGCCACTTTTACCTGCCTTCCATGTGCCTTGCCTTTCAGGCCTGCTTTTATCCTGCTTCCTCCATCTTTTTCCACAGTCTTGATTGACAGGCATCTCTTGCAAGGCCAGACTATGCAAGGGGTTTCTTTCATATCCCTTCCCTACTTTCTTGCTCATTTTCAAAGTTTCCTCCTCTATGTAGAAAGGAACAAGGCAGAATCCCTGATGACCCATGTTTACAGCGGGGGTTGGGATAAAAAGAATATGGTTTGTGGGTCTTGGAGGGAAATGTGAAGAAGTGGGTCCAAGGAGATGCTTTCTGTTGATCTTGGCACAGGCCATGAGTCAGTGTCAAGCCTGACAGCCTGAGTCCAGTACGAGGCTCCCACATGAGTGGCTGAGATCTGGGGACAATATCGAAAGAATGGAGAAGCTCCTTCCACACCTTTCCCACACCATAGACATGGTATGGATTGAAATGCATCATATAAAATGAAGTCCTCATGAAATAGTCTCTGGGACCTCAGCCACTTGTATGACCAAACACATTTATACTATCCCTACCTTCCATGGTACCATTCCTAGACCTAAAGTTTGCGTACATAATCCTAATTAATTCTCATCATAATTTCCTAACGTTTGTTATCCCCCTTTGGTAGATGACAAACCATGAAAAGTAACCTGGCTGAGATCGTCTGTCAGGAACATGGGTACAACTTATGAATCTTTCTACTTCCACCATCTTAGCACTATTACACGCTACTCTTTACATCTGCCGTGAGAATGCCCAACCTTCCTTCCCCTTTAAGTGAGCCCTGCTTGCCTGGTTTCAGGAGACTGAAGAGTGGAGAGGGACTTGAGTTGAGCATAAAGAATCTTGCATCATAGCCACTGACTACCTGTATCTCAAAAGTAGGACCCAAGGGAGATTTTAATGAATGAAGACCCCACTGCTATATCTCTGGTCAAGTAGCTTCTCCTTCCCAGCTGAACCTTCTCATCCTACCCCTCTGAAATCTCCAAATGGCATCTCTTCCCTCGGGTAGCATCCTGCGTCCTCTTCATTGATCCAGCTGACATATCCCCACTCCCTGCCGGGTCCACCCACAGCCTACAAAGTTAGGTGGGACTGTTCAAAAAGCAGCAAGACTTCTCGAAGCACCAAGAATGATGATCAACAGCAGGAAGCTTTTGGCAGCTGAGAGGTGGGGCAAGGTGAACCCCAGTGGGCTGGATTCCTACCTTTCTGCCTTTACAACTCTCCCTCACCATGTCCTGAGCACTCAGCGGGTAGGAGGAAAAGCAAATCTAGGCTCTTCAACTTAGTAGGGTCCCAGGAAAAATGCAGTGAGCTGCATGCACCTCTAGATAAAGAACTCCCAAACCACAGGATAAGATCATTTATCATCCCCTCTAAATGGCACTGATCCTGGGAAGACCCCAGGAGAGAGCCATGGCCTGGGCAAACTCCATTTTCTAAAGGACTCATTTTAAAATATACATGCATCATGTCATTTCTCTTCTGTATCCTTCAAATGGCCCCATGGTCCTCCATGAATTCTGGCTCTCTCCTTTCACTCCCTCTGCCCCAGCTACGTTGGTCAGCTTGCCTCCTGCCTTAGGGCCCTTTTGCCTTCAGATCTGCATGACTCATTTCCTCTTGCACATCTTTGGTGTCTCTGCTCAGACACTACCTTCTGGGGTCTTTCCCACCTCCTCACTCAGAATCGCAGCCTCCCTGCACATCCAGTACTTCCTAACCCTATTCCCTGCTGTATTGTTTCCATTTTGTTGATTGAATTTATTGTTTGACTTCTTCCCCTAGAACAGCGGTTCTCAACCTATAGGTTGCGACCCACAGGGACTGTATTAAAAGGTCATGGCATTAAGAAGGTTGAGAACCACTGTCCTAGAACATGACTCTTCAGAAGGAGTCTTTTGTTTGATGCTGTATCTTTCTCCAAGGCCTGGTACACTTTAAGCACCCAATAAAACAAGTGCTGAATGAATGAATGAAAGGATGCCAGAACAATGCCACTGCACTCCTCAGACTCCACACTCACCTGTTCACAAATAGCTCCTGTCATGGTGACTGGGAAGGGCCTGACATTCCCTCTGCCCAAGTTTTCACGTTTCCTCTGGTTGCTGAACAGCTTTAGCTCCCGCTTCTCTTCCTCATCCAGGGAGTTGCAGTATCGGACCTGAAAAGACACAGAGAACGGCAAGGAGGAAGTCACCCTCACTCCTTGAGATTCCTGAAGCTCAAGCTTCTGTGTTTTCTCATTAAACATGCTTCCATTTTCTTTTATAGCCTTGGCCTGAACTTTAACACCCCACCAATCTTCACTTCACCTCTGTGAAGATTGTGTACAGCCGAAAGAGCTTACTTACTAAAGGCTCTGAACTCAAGCTCAGCCTTGCTCAGGCTTAAGGTTCTGGAACTGCTCCTCACCCTTACTGCCACAATCTGCCCATCATACTGAGATCAAATTATCTGGGGTGGCTTTGGTGCCATCGTTTATCTGGAAGGTTCCCCTTCTTCCAAACTGACTACAGAGACTAGATACTTCCAACTCCATGTCCCCACATAAATGATCTTTGATAGCAAGAATGACATTCAGTCAGTGAGCCAGAATAGTTGTCCATGTGCTTAGAGCTTCTTACATTTTCTTGTCCAATTTTGGAAAAATAGGGAAACAAAGGCATGAGCCTAAGGAGTGGGTCCCGAGGCATCTTCCGTGGTGTTGCACAGAAGCTCCTGCATGTTGATCTGTGTGCAAGAGGGTAAGGGCTGCCTGCTGAGCTTTTGTTCAGCCCGGACAAAACCAAAGTATTTTTCTACCTTTTAAACATAGAAACACATAGACCTGGGGCGGGGGGGGAGGAGGCCATTGAAGACATTATTTGAATCCATTATTTTTCATTCTCTTCCCTTATTTATGCACACTTTGGAAACTGTGCTATAGTCTTGAACTATAATTTACTTAATGCTGTTTTTAATACTGACTTACTTTTTAGAAACCTGAATACATGTATTTAAAAAGAAGGTATAATATGACTACGAATGGACCACTAGCATCACCTACAAAAACCAGAAGGTGGCCACAGAACCAGAGTGAGAACGGAACCTTGTGGTTAGACTCTTAGTGGCCACTTTGCTTGTAGGAGATTCCAAAATGGGGAGCCCCCTCGCTCCTACTTAAAAGTGGAGACTATTATGAGTTAGAGAGTGAGACACCTGCTAGTACTAGGCTGAAATTTCCTTCTACATTGTTTTTTGAGCAGAGTCTTGCTCTGTGCCCAGAACAGAGTGCTTAGAGTGCCATGGCAGCACAGCTCATAGCAACCTCAAACTCTTAGGCTCAAGCCATCTTCCTGTCTCAGCCTCCTGAGTAGCATGGATTATAGGTGCCCACCACGGTACCCCATTAGTTTTTCTATGTTCAGTAGAGATGGGGGTCTCCCTTCTGCTCAGGTTGGTCTTGAAGTCCTGAGCTCAGGAGATCCACTCACCTCGGCCTCCCAGAGTGCTAAGATTACGGATGTGAGACACTGTACCTGGCCTGAAATTTCCTCCTTGAAATGAAATATAATTTAAAAGAGAGTAACTCTCTTACTATGTGGTTTGATTTTGTTCTCTGCCATGTCCATGTCCCACTCAAAGTAATGTGTAGGAAATCTGGTCCTAAATCCACCTCCCATCTTACTTTGGAGTAATCTGGATATCAGGATAATTGCTCAGATAATTTGTCATACAGCTGGTTAGAGGAAACCCTGTGAATTAGGTTGTATCCTAGTTTGAAAACCAGTGCAGCTGTACATATCAACATTGCCTTATCTGGGTGAAAAACAGGATAATTAAATATTTACTTTAGAATTACAATCACCCTTTCTCCTCACGAGGGTCATATCAAATAATGAAATCTGCCCCCGTCACACATTCCCAATTCCCACCAATAGTTAAGTTGAAATTTGAATGTTGTCTCTTCTCATGAAAGCACAGTTGATCAGAAGCAGAACAAACCAGTGAAAGCAGGGAAGAGACAATCAATTCCATCAAGTAAAAAATAAAAACACAAAAACCAAAAAATAAGCCCAAAAGTCTTCATGTAAATATTCCAGAGAGAGAACTGTGGTGACCTGAACATCCCAGAAGATAAGATTATGCCACTGACATGTTATGGACATGCTTTTAAAGATAGGCACACCCCTTCTGCTTGTAAAAACCAGCTTTTCCCTTCCAAATTAGTTAACTGGGCATCGAGATACAATGCCTGCTCTTCAATTTAAAGGAGAAAACTTCATTTATATTTGTTTTATGAAGTCTAAAATAAACAGCAGAGAAAAGAATCGTTGCTTTCTTTTGAGGGATTTGCTTCAGTTTTAAGTTTTTATCCTACTTACTGAAATTTATTTTTGAGGCTCTCAAATTATTTTCTTTTATTCAAACATGGAATGATGAGACAATAAACACTCATCTCCTTTGGGATTGAGCTTTTGGGATCCAGCTTGTGGGCAGAAGGAGTTGGCAGAAAACTGGTGTCCAGTTCGCTAAAGGGGTTATTTCTCCTTTCACTTTAAAATTACATTTTGTTTGGAATGCAAAGTAGACAGTTCAATTCCACAGGATTACTATTTTTTTTAAAAACCTGATACCTAAAAATTAATTTCTTGTTCACACTAACCATTCCAGTGTGATGACCTTTTAAACGCATGTCTGCAGATTTCCCTTTACGATCAATTTGATCTCAGGGATAAAAATGCCTCTCTACAGTGTCACATGTCTGGGTTCAGGAAAAAGGACAGTCGGCAAGTCACACTTTCAACAGTACAAAAGACAAGTCGGACTTTACGTGACAAAAACGCAGATGTTCAGAGCTGTGAATCTGGACATGTAACTTCTACTGCAGTGCAATGTGGAAAACTTGCCCACTCATTTAATATTAAATGATGCTGAAAATTCAAGAGAGTCACCAAGCTTTTGCAGGGCTTGAAATGACCCAGGGAATTTCAATCTTCTCTCCAACATATGCAGGCAACCCATGTGGCACATTCTCCTTCAAGGAAGAATATTTGGACTTGAGCTTATAAATTTTAGTGCCCCCTGGTTACCCCCAAATAGCACACAGGCTACTCTAGTTCATAATGAGACTCTGCTTTTTCAATAACACTCTGTAGAAGTAAGAAATTTGGACAGTTTCTTTCACCTCTAATTAAGAAAGCTAAAACCTAAAATAAATTGCCAGAGTTTTCACCCATCAAAGGAAGAGATTATGATTATGAAAAAGATAACAATTCATGGAAAGTTCTAAGGAAACTCTTCATAAGGCCCCTTCTAGCCCCTTACCTCATTGTCATGCGGCGGCAGCTGGTGTAATAGCTGCTTGATCCTCAGCTTCTCTCCAGGACTGTTGACATAAGGGACTTTCTCTTCTGGGAGACAGCTATAGTACTGGTGAACCTGCCGGGCAGCAAGCACACGGATCACTCACCCATTTCCCACACCACATGCCTGTTCCCATTTACTGAAAAGATGTTCCCTCAGCAGGACGTAACCGACTTCCATGGCCCTCCCCACTGCACGAAACTCAACAACAGATGAGTTTCCTAAGGCAAGCAGAGGAATTCATTCCTAAAGAAAGAGTCAAGCAAATCACCCATATCTTGGGTCTCTCTGGAAGGGAAAAATAAAGCCAGTAAATATTCCTGGAAAAAGGGAATCCAGCAAATACGCTGGTGAACCCGGAGGGTAGGGCTTTCTCGGCAGACTCTCCTGAGAGCTGGCTTTACCATTTCTCTGTTTGTCTCCAGTGTGTAACATGCCTCCCTAGCCAAGGGAATATGTCAGCACCTGCCTCAGCAATGGAGTTAAAGCCAGTCTTTGGCACTTGGCAAACTCCTGGGTATCTCAGCCTCCACCTACATTAAAAACCCTCCAGGTTTTGAGCCATGTGTAAGGTGCACAGCAGATGACATCTGTCAGAAATAAACTTGCTAAGTCTGGGACACAGAGCATGTAATTAAACATTGTCATTAACATGAGGATTTGTGCACATCCTAGAACATCCTGTTTACGACTGTTAAGGCACATTCCTGCACTTTACGAGGCTCATTTGATCCTATCAACAATGGGGGAAGAGCACCAAGCATCTAATTTCACCTGAGAAAAGAAAATAGACATTCTATCATCCAGCTACATGCAAAACTAGAGAAAGAAAAAAATGAACCAAAACAGAGAGTATGCTATCACATAGGGGAGGAAAAAGAACCTCCCACAAGTTCAGATGATGTCATAGAAAATACTTTCAAGTATCCTACTTAGGACCATAACCAACTCTTGCGAAACAAAGTGCTTACTCAACAAAATGGAGAACGTGGAAGACTGGCGGCTCCAAATCTATCATATTTGTTACATGCCACAAATGTCTAATTCCTTCGTGTTTAGGGAGGCTTGGACATGAACACACATTCTGGGAATGCTGGGGTGAAGAGTTGCAAAAACTCTGTCTACACTGACCTGTAGAAACTAAGATATAAGTGTTAGAAGAGAGAAAGAAGAGGCTTTGTGATGACAGGCCTTAAAATACATGAAGACCATCTTTATTTTTATAACTAATGATGGTAACCATTCACCATCACATGCCTATCATCCTTTTAATCAAATCTCCAGGGCAACTACAAATGGAGTTTTTGCCATGGAAAGCTGGCTTTCTGAAGGGAAGGCCCCTGTAACCCCTCTCTAAAGGCACTGGGCAGAGAGCCATGCTCTGGGATGGGAAGGAATGGCTCTGGGGTTTGCAGGCATCCCATAGATTCCCAGCACTCTCTGAGAGGGAAGCCCAGATTATAAGTTATCTTAGGATTAGTAGCTGGCAATTTGCCCACCAGAAACTGGCACACCTTTTTGTCCCTTGGAGAGTCCATGTGCCATATGCCTCATCAGACTCTTTGTCTTGGGGAATGGACCTCACCTCCCAAGACTGAAGACTGCTTGTAGAGAAAAGCCTTGTTCTAATATCACTCTGTCATTCTCACAACTCCCCTTATAGAATGTTAGAGACCATTGCTCATATGAAATGAATCACTATGGACGCCTGATAACGTGCAGTCTAATTTGGGTTCGATTTACCCTTCCTTTTGGTTACCTGTCATTACTCATGCATCTTCTTGTCCACCATCCACAGCAGGATCATCCCTGAGAGCCCTTCTGAATTGGTACCTTGAACCAAGCCCTCTTTGATAAGGCTGGCCCATGGTGGAATCTTCCCTGCACCTTCCGCAGCACGGCTGGGCAGATCTGAACCCAAAGTCCTGGCTCTGCTATTTCCCATCTCTAGGTTCCCAAGCAAGTTACATAGCTGTCCAGAAGACTATGACAAGGACATGAGAGTGTAGGCAAAGCATGAGGTCCTCAATGACAATGAGAAACATGAACATATAACAATATTATCCAGCCTGGCCCATCCCAAATGGAATAATCCAGATGCTTCCTGGCCTTTCTTCCATTTCAAGATGTATAGCAAAACTGTTGGCTTCTAGAGTGAGACCATATACTGGAAGCTGCCTGTCTTCGTGTACGCAAGAAATATAGGTTGCAAGGAGTATAAGTATAATGCTATTAAATAGCTAGTTTGATTTCAGGGGGAAAATACAGGCAAATTGTCATAAAGGTTTAGTGTCCTCTTAAGAGATCCAGCAGTGGATATAATGGGGCCTCATGAGAAAATGGATCCTGCCACTGGAAGGGGATGGCACCAGACTTCTCTTCTCTTTGAGCCCAGTGTCCTCTCACCTCTCTTCTCTTTTCTTCCTCAGAGCTGTTTCTGACCTTCTCATATCTGAAGGTTTCCCACAGCTCTTGAATTGACACAGCTTTGGCTCAAGAGCCTGTTCTAGACTGACTGGCTTTTCTTGAGTCCAAATTCCCCAGAGAAGGGCCCTGATTACCCTATCGTGGGCAGGCCCCACGCCTAGAGATTGGTTTAAAGAAGTTCAGTGCATGACAAGATTACAGAAAAAAAGAATCCCAGCATGGCATGACTGGGTGATGGTGAAGTCAGCAGCGGTGGAGATCTCTGGAGATACTTAGTAGTAAATAAATTTCTCGGGGTGCTGAGTCCATCCTAAAGACTCTGAATTCTTTTTTTTTTTTTTTTTTTTTTTTTGCAGTTTTTGGCTGGGGCCAGGTTTGAACCCACCATCTCTGGTATATGAGGTCAGCGCCCTACTTCTTTGAGCCACAGGCGCCACCCAAGACTCAATTCTTAAGTCAATAGAACTAGAGACTAGTCTTTGGGAACACAGCTCTATCTTTTGTTATCTTTTATAATTCAATCCCATTGATCACCAATGAAAAATTAGCCTTTCTACCAGTATCCCAATAATCTCTGAAATATAGAATGTGCTAAAATATTCTCTCACAAGACAACCAATAATTTGATGAATAAATTAAAAAATTACCTAGGTAGTGAGATGCCCCGTTATAAAAACAAATGAGTTGATATTAAAGAACAACCTACCCAATCACCCCATATCACATGGCAGGTGATCTGGCTTACTCTGAGGGAGGAAGATGAGTTAAGTCCTTCAAGACTTCTAGTCTTATTTAAAGCCTGTTCATGTCCAGGTGAGAAGGTAATCCCTCTCCTGCTGGCTCTATGTCTCTTCTTAGTGTTTGGTTGCTAGACTTTGCACGATTTTCATTGAGGAAAGGGGAATTAACAGATGGATGAGAGTAAGGGAGAAACAGGTCTCCTGAATTCTCTGGCTGGCTATGTGAATGCTGCATGCATTTCCCACTGGCATCCTCCATAATAAACTACTGTATAGCCCCAAACAAACACCAACCAAACCAACGGTAACAGGAAAATATTGAGTATATGTTTCTGGCACTAAAAAATTAAATTTGGCACTATTCCTGAAAATCCTGCTGATTGCTCATTTCAGCCCAAACATGTTTCATTTGTTCATTTTTAGGATTAAATAAGCAAATCCAATAGAATTTTGTCAATGATGATTATTATCAAGCTATTACCCAGTATAATGATAATTTTGTTTTTCTTCCTGAGCTTATTTCTTCCTAAGTAGGTCTGTTGAATGTGTTAGAAACTTTGCTCCATTTAGACTTTTTCCAGGTAAAGCTGTCCTGTGATTCTGCCCTGGGTGAAGTCATACTAGGTATATTTCCCCTGAACAAAAGCATTTGAACACAATAAACTGGATTATGAAAATGAAATAGCTGAAGGCCTTTATATAAGGTGTTACTCCCCAACAGGGAGGCTTGGCAGGAACTTCTGTCTGTGTCACAGGGATTGTAAGAGCTTTAGTCAGTGTGCAAATAAAGGCTACAAAGCAAGGCCTCGCCCAGTTGGAAAGACTGGGCTTGTTAGAGCTGCACCTTTGATGGCACTTCTGCCTGGGCAGAGATAAAGGCCTTTCTTCCATTTCTTCACTTGGGAGAAAAGCGTGCTAAAAATAATTTTTAAAAGTATGCTAATAAAAGAAAGCGTGCAAAGCACCGTATCTAGAAGAGTGGTTCTCAATAGCTTGTTAGAATCACCTAGAAGACTTCTTAAAACACAGATTTCTAATTCAGTAGGCCTAGGGTGGGGCCCTGTAATTTGCATTTCTAACCCCTTCTCAGGTCCTGCTTTAGTCCAGAGACCACGCTGTAGGAGTTTAGAGCTATGCAACTGTTTTCTATCAACAACCCACCCCATGCAGTTGCCAGGCAAATGACAGGATTCCTATTTTCTCCAAGAGATCTAGGAAGCATTGAAAAGAGGAGAAAACGTGGTGGAACTTACCGAATTTTTCAGATGTCTTTCTCCATACCCAAATATGTGATTAAGCAGAAGATGCCGCGCCCGCCGGGGGGGGGGGGGGGGGGGGGGGGGGGGGGGGGGGGGGGGGGGGGGGGGGGGGGGGGGGGGGGGGGGGGGGG
>CAUYPK010057729.1:0-14385 GCA_963574355.1 Loris lydekkerianus | reverse complement strand
AGTGAAAGTCAATTTTTGTTAATGGTGAAAACATTAAGTTTTGATATGTCAATATAGCATATATCTTCATTTATTTAAGTGTTTATCTCATCAATATTCTGAAGCTTTGTGCATACAAGTTTTGTATACATTTATTAGACGTATCCATAATAATTTCATAGGTTCAGATGCTATTTATTATAAAAGGCACTTAAAACTTTTTAACTTCAATATTTCATTTGTGTTGCTAATGAATTATTTTTGTCTAAAATAATGAAATATTTTTTGATTTGGGGATATTATAATAATTTTTTAAAATTTTTTCACTTCTTATTGGTTTATAAACTTCTTTCCTATCCATCACCAGATCTGATTCCCAGTTTTAAAGATCGGGAAACTGAAGTTTATCTGTAATAAGTGATTGAATAAGAATTAGATCTTGGGTTAAACAGTCATTTCTTTCAGTTAGAAACTCACTAAGTCCTTTAGAATTGGGTTATTATATTACATTTCTAAAAAAAAAGAAACACTAGAAATTTGTTCAGAGTGCTAGTCGCTTTGCCTTTTCTCAGCCTTAGTTTTGTCTCTTTGGGGTGCTATTCATTACTAATTTATGTTTTCTTTTCACTGCAGTTGCTGAAATAACAACTGAATCCATCACCTCTGTGGAAGAGCAAACACCAACAAGTACATAAAAATATTCATTTTTTTGAGTTTACATTGAAGCTTTATATCCTATATATTTATTAAAGTTTATAAGAGAGTTCATCCTTCTAGAAATAAAAACAAAAATGGGAACGTAATAACAAATATTGATAGGCATCATCAATCCCTATCAGGATCCTTGAGACAGTGAAATAAATGGATTCTCAGAACTATTAGCTCAACAAGATGTTAAGATGACTTTTTTTTTTTTAAAGACGGAGTCTCACTATGTCAACCTGGGTAGAGTGCTATGGTGTCACAGCTCACAGCAACCTCAAACTCTTTGGCTTAAGCGATTCTCTTGCCTCAGCCTCCCAAGTAGCTGGGACTACAGGCGCCTGCCACAATGCCCGGCAGTCATCATTGTCGTTTAGCTGATCTGGGCTGGGTTCGAACCCACCAGCCTCAGTGCTTGTGGCCAGCACCCTACCCACTGAGCTACAGGTGCCGCCATTAAGATGACTTCTGTACAAACACACACACATGCAACATCTATGGTCCTGTGAATTTAGGAAACACTGCATTAAACAAATTAAACAGGGTTCTTTACTACAGGTTGCCTAGGGACCTTTAACAGACAATTAACTCTACAAAATCCTCACTGGAAATCACAGGATGTTGTACTTAGGAAAGACAGCTAACCCAAATCCCTTTTCTTCATGTCCCATCTCTTATTTTATGCATAAGGTGAATAAGGAAAATGCTGAAATCCAGGTATTTTGGATGAACACACGTGCTACCCAGGTTTCTAATCAAATTAAAATACATATCTGCTCTCCCTGAGAGTAAAATCAAGGTCGCTGTTCTCGAATACTCACACTGCCTCCAGGGGGCGCCCCTTCTTTCTCTTCCACTTGCTGTAGTCTTAGCACTGCTTCATCTCTCTACAGGAGACGTATTCTCTGCATTTGAATCCTCTGCCCTGGCATCTCTCATAAGCCCCTTCATATTACAGTTGCTTGTATAGTTGGTCTAGCTACGAGTTAATAAGCCTTTTAGATGCAGGTTCTACCTTACTTTGCATTCAGCAGATACTTTTGAATGAATGACAGCACACAGCATTAACAAGTTGTAGAGAATGCTTCCATTTCCTTCAGGTTTGCGTAGGTGTGGTGTCCTTAAGGCTTTAAAGGACATCCTATTTTTAAAATATTTATTTCTGCTGAGCAAAGGATTCGTAGATGAGTTTACAATGAACACAGATGGATGAATAAAAAGTTATACAATCTTGTTTGATGGGAATGATGTTAACTTAGATGAATCAAAAGAAAAGAAAACAGGAAGTTTGAGAAGGGCACTGGGTCTTAGGATGAGCCTGTTTACTTCACTCTCTCCACCCTACTGACTGAAGTGACCCAAGTCTGTTGTTCTTTACAGCTGGCCCCTTCTCAGAGCCCTCGCTGACCACAGCGCCTGAGACCTTGAGTCCTCCACCTACAGGTGAGGGAAGTACTTCTGAGAAATTCAGGGCTGGAGGCTAGCACCAAGTGAGCCATTGCTCCAACCACAGGCAGAATTAAAGTGGAAGACAGCCACTGACACACTGAGGGATTATGGACAATTTTCTTAATCCTTCTGAGTCCCATTTTTTTCATCTGTAAAGTAGGAAATCTAATACCTGTTGGAAAGTTTAAGATAGAAATATTTAAATTAGTGGCTCATGAGGGCTCTGACACTTAACTCACAAACAAATGTTCTTGTTCTTAGTCTCCTTTTCATGGGAAAGCTACTAGAAAGACTGAGCTGTACTAAGACTAACGTAGCTCTGGGTGACAAGGAGTCCATGTAGCTGTGAGGTGCCAATGGACAGTCTAGTCTACTATTTCATTAATTAGACTAACATCTCATATTTCTATCCCTGTCCATGGCAGAGGAGTAACAGGTGGATAAAAATGGAGAAAAATAGGAGAAACATAAGAATTCCAGAAGTTTCTTAAAGAGACTTTCACTCTTTGGAAGGAAGATAAGATATAGCAAAGTGCAGTTATTTGAAATCAAAGATAATTCTGGCTGTTCTTAATGTGTGGGTACATGAGGACTGTGTGATCCTATATGTTCATGTAATGAAGATATGACCACCTAGGGATTTGAAAGTATGAAGGAAACTTTCTAGAGCCTGGAGGGCTGGTCCTCAGTGTCTCCCCTGTTGCTTCCTCCCCACTTCCAGGAGCCTGGATGGAGGTGAGGCTGCTGAATGGCACGGGGAGGTGCTCAGGCCGAGTGGAGGTTCTCATCCAGGGGATGTGGGGGACTGTGTGCGATGACCTCTGGGACCTGGATGAGGCCACTGTTGTGTGCCGACAGCTACAGTGTGGCCATGCTGTGGCAGCCCCGACAGGGGCCCACTTCGGGGCAGGTTCTGGGAAGATCCTGCTGGACAATGTGCAGTGTGTGGGCAGTGAGGGCCATCTGGGGCAGTGTGTGCACAGGGGCCAAGCCGGGCACAACTGTGGACACCGGGAGGATGCCAGCGTCATCTGTGCAGGTGAGAGGCTGTTACCTGCCAGCACTTCACCACTATCACTGTTGGTTAACACTGACAGAGGCCACTGAACAGAGCATTATAAATGACCTCATAGACCTTGATCTCTTGATCAGGTACTGATGGTTCTCCAGCCCTCATCTTCACCCCCAGCACAAAGCCTGAGACTGCTGCTCCGCCAGACATGCTCCCAGGTTGGTCCAGTCTGTGGGTAGTTTGCTTTGGGTAAGCTCTTCCTTCTACAAGTCATTTGTTAAGGTCAGGTACAGTAGTTTGCACCTGTACTCCTAGCACTCTGGGAGATTGAAGAGGTGGATTGCTTGAGAGCAGAAGTTCAAGACCAGCATAAGCAAAAGTGAGACCTCATCACTACAAAAAATACAAAAACAAAAAAATATTAGCTGGGAATGGTAGCATATGACTATAGCTCCAGCTACGTGGAAGGAAGGCAGGACAATCACTTGAGCCCGGGAGTTAGAGGTTGCTGAGTGCTATGATGATGCCACTGCATCCTGTCCTGGGTGACAGAAAAAAACATTGTCTCAAAAAAAAATTATTTTGTTAAATGATAGTAGAACTTCTCCAGAGCTAGAAGAGTAAAAATTCATCCTCCATCATGGTCAAAGGGATATGTCCAGGACCAAGTGTGGAGATAGGAAAAAACGGAGATAATATGTTTATGCAATAAAGTATTTATTGCATTAAATAAATGACATTAGTATTTCTCCATATTTTTTACAAGAGTTGTTAAAAAATATGCATCATCTGCAAATAATCCATGTACTCTAAATGAATTATAATTGTAAATAAACATGACGCTCACAAACGACTTTATAACAGCTGAAGTTTCCTATGTTGATAGGTACAAGTGACTCATTACAGAAAGGCTTTGATTCGAGTCTACAAGACACACAGATGCAGTCACCTAGGGTTCAGGGAACACTCGTGGTGTTTCCTTCACCTGTAATATTCAATCGGGAGAAGCATATGCCCAATTCCCTCAAGTGTGGTGAGCAAAGGGGAAGGAAAGATGATTGAAGACACCTATAAAGGCAGGTCCATGCCCTCCTCATCCCAGGAGCTTTCCCTCTAGCTACTTCACCAACACATCTGACCACCTGCCCCTGGAGCTCCTTGAGGCCATTCCACAAGCCACTGTGTGGCTAATTGACAATCAAAACAGTTACATGACTTGTTCTGTTATCTGCCTCTCTCTTCACAGTCTCCTGGCTTATCTGTTGCTTGATAATTTAATCACCAATTTAATTGAATTGATGCCAAACAAGATGAGGGGAAAACTTCAGTCCGAAAGTTACCTGTAGGCTTGCATTGCCAAGAGAACAAAAAAATGCCATCAGATTTCAAGTTGGAAACTGAACAGTTCAACCATTTTTCTAAATATTGTGTCTATATGACACAGACATTTTGATATTTTCTGAAAAGGAAACAAGAGACATGGCAGCCAGTAAATTTCCTAGCTTTGTGTACACTTAAATACCTGCACTCCTGGAACACATCCTAAAGATGTCGCATTTCCCCATCCCACCGCAGAAACTCAGTGACTAGGTCTCACGGAAGGAGTGGGTAGATGAGGAATGAGACTTTCTTTTTTGCCCAAATTTTTAATTCTGGTGGAGCATAGTCAAGAACTGCCACTATACACAGGGGTCTCAAAGGGGAAAAATTAATAAATTCTATTCCTCTTACTTATCTGAGATCTGGACAATTTGGGAAATTAAAGAAAAGAATGGTAGATGGGGCCAAAAGAGAGGAAAGCCCGAGTTGGATGGTGCAGCTCAATGTGGGAGCCAGAGGTTTGTACCTGAACCCCAGAGGGAGAAGTTCCTCCCCAGACCCAGAGTGGGGACATCTGACTAGGAGGTGCAGGGGAGGATGTGTACTCTCTGAGGGCAGGCTGGCTCCCAGACAAGGAAAAGGGCAGCACTGGGCAATAATCACATGGGTATTCTTCCAAAGTCCCCAGTCAGTAACGTCACTGCCCTCCCGTTACATAAAGGCGGCAGGCAGTGAGCTTGGGAGTAGGAGGCATTGTCTCCTGACTCTGTCTAACCACAGCTCTTCCATTGTTCTTATTTGTTAACATGCTTCTCTAATTTTTCTCACTAATAGGACATACATTGTCAAGCACCCTTCCTTTCTAGGGTTCTAGCATGCAACCCGGATGGTGCTCTAGGACCCCCTTCCTTGATAGTAAGAAATGGCCTGAATACAAAATCCTCATGGTAACAGGCATAATGGAGACTTAGTTAAATGGAAAGATACATAATCCAAACACATTCCCTGTTAGGGTTTGGGTTAAAATCTTGAAGAAATTCTCATTGTTCTTTTATTTCTATTTTTTTTTATGTTATATAGTTACCAATAATTTTTTGTTGTTTCATGTAGCTGGGGTCACTTCAGAGCTGTCTCTGGCCACAGTCCCTGAGTCCTTGACACCTTCCTCAATAGGTATGAAAAGACTTGCCTGGGGAACCAGGAGCTATAGACCTTAGGATACAACTTAACCATTATCTGCAAACACATAGTCAAGGCTTGGGTGTGTTGCCATACATCTACTGGTATTTTAGACATTTTTGTCCTTGGATTTTGTATAATGAAATTAGTTAATGAATGAAATGGCTTTCTTTGGAGCACCCATGGGTCCTTTGAGAAACTTCTAACATAGAATTCAAGAAGGACTACTTTCTTCAGAGGAGAGGTTTATAACAAAGGTTGGTCATTTGAAATTGAAGATAATTATGGCTTGCTCTCCTGGCACATGTGTGACACACATTTGTGTAATAAATGCACTCAGGTTCAGAAAGGAAGGGGAGAAAATTCCTGACATAGGCGGCCAGTGCCCAGCACCCTTCCTGTTTGTGCCTCACCAGGAGCCTGGATGGAGGTGAGGCTGCTGAATGGCACAGGGAGGTGCTCAGGCCGAGTGGAGGTTCTCATCCAAGACACATGGGGGACCATATGTGACGACCTCTGGGACCTGGCTGAGGCCACCGTTGTGTGCCGACAGCTACAGTGTGGCCATGCTGTGGCAGCCCCCACAGGGGCCCACTTTGGAGCAGGTTCTGGAAAGATTCTGCTGGATGATGTGCAGTGTGTGGGCAGTGAGGACCACCTGGGGCAGTGTGTGCACAGGGGCCAGGCCAGTCACAACTGTGGACACCTGGAGGACGCCGGCGTCATCTGTGCAGGTGAGAGGCTGTCACCTGCCAGGACTTCACCACTGTCACCGTTGGCCAACACTGACACTGGACAAAGCATTATAAATAACCTCATAGACCTTGATCTTTCAATCAGGTGCTGATGGTTCTCCGGCCCCCATTCCCAACCCCAGCACAGAGCCCGAGGCTGCTCCTCCATCGGATGTGCTCCCAGGTCAGTACAGTGTGTGGTTAGTTTGTTCTGAATACTTTTTTTTTTTCTAAAATTATTTTTTTAAGTCCTGGAAGAACTCCTTCAGGCCTGGAAGACTGAAAATCCATCCCATATCACAGCCAAAAAGACATGTCCATCACAATCTGGAGGTAGGAATAATCAGAGATGGAGATGTTGAGGCAATGGAATAGTTATTATATCAAATAAATTCCATAATTCCATTAGAATTTCTTAATTGTTTTGTTAAGTTATTGATATGAAATATCAATTATCTCACAATAATTCATGAGCTGATGTAATTCATGAAACTCCACATTGTCTGTACTAGTATGAGTCTTTACATCCCCTGGGTGTCACTGCTTTTAAGTCTTTTCATAAATATTTAACTCACACTCTCAAAGGCACTGAGGATGATATTGTACATACTGCCCTATACCTTCACATGTTGTATTCTTCCAACCACCAGGTGCTGTCAACTCACCAGGCTCTCCTCCAACCACCGAACCTGAAGCTGTCACCCCACCTTACACACCATCAGGTCTGTCCAGTCTCTGCCTGGATCTTTTCCTTTGTCCATTTTCCTCCTTGCAATGTCCCTTTCTTAAGCCAGAGTAGCAAGGACTTACACTGCATAACTTCCAAGGCTCGTCTTCCTAGAGTGCCTTGTGAATGGCATCCTCGAGCAGATGGTCACGTGTCATGTGCAGATGGCAGTCTCTAAGTCAGGCAGCTTGGTGGTCATGCAAGGCTGAGTCACTCCAGGATCGGAAACACCAACAATCATTCCATATCACACCACCTCATGCAGTGGGACACGCTCCAGGAGATGCTCACCGCATTTAAAACAGGCTTGAAAACATGCTTATAGATCCACAAATTGGTAAACTCTTGTGTCACCATTACACAGCAGTCTCTTAATTTCAAGAATCTAAAAAATGCAGAGACAATTAAGTGAAGAGGATTCGGCAAACATGTACACAGATCATTCCTCGCTGCATAGGTATTTGATAGGACAACAGTGAAGCCTGTTCCCTCCAACACATGATAACACAGACAACAAACAGAACTGCGGATAGTGAAATTCCCATGGGGGAGCCACACACACCCGCAGCAACCCCTTCTTCTCTGACTGACTCTGACCGCCAACTGCTTCACTGTCTGGGAAAAGACTGTGGATATCTGACATATTAAGACTGATCCCGCATTGTACCAGGTTGTGCATGGTACAATGATTGTTGTTTTGTTTTCTACTACAACCCAATTTAAATGACTACTTTGATGGTTTAACCACTTTTGGATAGTCTAGCCCCAAATTATTTAAATTGATCACAGAATGAAGAGGCTATTCAATTGTCTCGATGTATTTACATACATAAAAAACACTAGAAGTTCTTAATTCAATAAAATGTTGAGAATAGTTCAGCGAAGCCTTAGATACCAACTGTTGAGTTTCAAAGCCTAATATTTTGCACTAGTTGCTTGAGATCCTTTTTAAAACGAAAGAATACAATACCTGATTGCTGTTTCAGGAGTTTGTAAGAGGGAAACAGGGCTGCCTCCGTGCCCTGCAGAAGCCTCACAGGCTCAGGCTGCTTATAACTCAGATGTAGCCATGGGAGGTTAGATTTCATTGACTGCCTTGTCCCTCAAACACATCTGATCGCCCCTAAAGAAAGAGAGGCCAAAATCCACAAATGGCTCGTGGGCACTTTAAGATATGGAGGACTAACCAAGGAGATATCCTCAAAGTACTAGCACTTTGTGGACCACTGTGGAGTCTGATCTCTGGTTGTGGATGAGTGTGGCAGAGAAGGAGATGGGAGGAGCTGTCAGACTCTGACAGGACAGATTTGGGCCCAGCCATGTTCTCTGGGTATGTTGTCAGAAATTTACTCTCCCACGTGTGCTGAGGAGGTATCTCACAGTGAGCAAGGCCCTTTTGTTTTCCACTGACAGGTCAAGCTCTGTCATTAAGGGTGCCCACCCCAGAGCCTGCTGTGCTCCACTCAGCTGTGCCTCCAACAGGTCAGTTGGCATTTTTTCCATAGGGAGCAGGGAAAGGGAGCTGTGTGCCAAGCCCTGGCTGGGCCTTGCCAGACCTGAAGCCTCACTGAGCGCTGACCATGTCCCCGCGAGGACTCCTTGCCTCAGGAGGAGCTGACTCACAAATGCTGCTACATATCTGACTGTGCCCTTCAGGGTGTGTCTGTTTTCAAAGCTTCATCCTGCTAAGTTGGGTTTGGGGATGGCCTAACCATTGGGGATGTCTCTGTTTGTCCCCGTGGCAGGTGATGGACTATCTGCAACCATAGCCACAACAGAGGCTGTAGCCCTGCAATCCACACCTGAGCCCCTGGCAGGTAAGTCCTTGGGCAAATGAGGGAAGGAGCTGACACGGAACATCACAATGTGATCCCCAGAGAATCAGGTGTTTTCACTGACTTATGCTCACAGTAACCTACAACTATTATCCTTCCTCCACCTCACTGGTTCATAAAACAAGACACAGAAAAGATAATTTTTCTGAACATTATCCAAATAAAAAATGGTGAAGCCGAGATTTGGGCACAAGTGTATCTGACTCCAAACCCACGTGACTCTGCTAAGCCAGCTGCCTTTTGAGTGGTGGGGCAGTATCCTCCAAAGCTACCTTTGGGCTATAAGAAGAGAACATTCTTGCAAGCCTTATTGCTAAGGTCCCAGTATAACAAGAGCCTAACAAAGAATTTGGGGAGGCAGCTGTGAGTTGCACCTACCCTACAGTTTTTATTATAAAATTCCTGATGAAGAAAACTTTCAAATTTGTGTTTTCCACTATAACAATTGGGCAAGATTTATCCTTTTAGTTTATCTAGGATTCTTGTATCTGTTGTGAGCCCAAACTCCAGTTTTTTCCTTCTTCACACTGGTGGAACTGTTTGTACATCTGCTTTATAAAAAAAGGAAAGTGGAAAAGGAAAGGGAAGGGAAGGAAAGGGATGGGGAGAGAAGGGAGAAAAAAATCTACCTTTTCACGCCATTTTTGTGCTTTAAGGCTGGTTCTACAGTAATTCAAATCAGTAGTAACTCAGTAATTCTAGGCCATGACTAATTATATGTTTGTGGGGGGAGGGGATAAATTATGGTGGAAGTGTCAGGCTGTACAGATGCACCGAACTAGCCATGTGGTCGTTCTGCTACCTCCTCAAATACACTGCATAGGAGTCAGCAGCATCTCATCTCTTCCAGGCCACAGCTCTGGCCACTTTTTGACATTCTGGGCTCCCAGGCACTTCAGGACCCCTTTCTCTCCCCACTTCTCTCTCTCTGATATCTCAAGGGTGCCTCAAAATATATGCACACTTTAAGAAAGGAATAAAATTATCTTCAAATTGTAATGCTCAAGTCCCATTTGACTTCTGTAATTACAAGAGACATAAATAAGATATAATGTACAAGATAACAAATGTCAGTATCGTACAGTTGTTCCTGTCTTAAGATGTGTGTACTTTTTTTGGCACCCTGCGTCTGTATATGATATATATACTTGTATATTAAATATACTATATACACACTCATACGTGTGTGCATATATATTTTTAAGTATGTTTTATGGCTGTGTTGGTATAAAGACAACTATAGCCCTGGCTAGATTGTAGTCATTTCTTCTGATCATAAAAGAAACGAAGATGTGTGTGAGGGCCCTAAAATGCCCTGTGGGCCCCAGGCTCTGTGCCCACCGTGTGTAAGGGATGAGTCCGTCCTGCTCTTCTCTGTTGTCCCAAATAATGAACATATCAGGGCACCACAGGGACCTTTGGGGAGGGAGGACACAGTGCCTACCATAAATCTGTTTCAAGCCTGGGCTGGGGTAGGAGAGGATCCTCACTTATTTTTTAAGCTCTTTGGGGCAGAGCTGACTGCCTATGGGGAGAGCTGTCCTAACTTTATGTTCTCCAGAGAGATGAGTTCCTTAGGCTGGTCTGCCATGAATGGCAAGCTGGCCCTATTTTTGGACAGAGGTTACTCCCAGGAGCTTTGTTGAGAGGAGAGGTTTATTTCCAGAGAAATAATACATACAAGTGAAAATATTGAATGAGGAGTGGAGGGTCAAATTGTTCACAGAACAGATGCTGCTGACGTGGACAATTGGGGCTTCTAAAGGAAAGTTTGGCCTAGATAGAATCTCTCTGGAAATCTTCCTCACCTTCCCTCTGAGTACAACCTACTTGCAATTATGATGACTCACATTTCTACTACAAATTTACTCACATTTCCAACTTGATCTCAAAACGGCCTGTCAGATACAGAAAATATTTCTACATTGTATGATATTATTTGTTATGTCATGTTCTATTTCATTACCGCTCCTATTTTCTAAGCTGGAGCACTATTACCATCAGGAGACAGACTGCCAAACTTTTACTTTAAACAAGAAATCCAGTAGAATGGCAGTTTCCAGAGAAACCTCGCCAGTGTTTCTAGAACATAGAATTTCAATATAATTACCATGGCCAGAGCAACAAATTACTACATAAAACAATCACATGAATTGCAGATTTCTTAGCGGTTTAAAGATTATCTTTACTATATGTAAAAATAATCTGATTACCTCTTCTTTGTTTTCTCCATCCTGTCACTGGCTATAAGCCATCATGGTGCAGCCTCTACCTTACAGAGCCTTGCATGTAATAGACACTATGTGTCCATAGTTAAAAGTATGACTGTGTTGGCAGCACAGAAATGTCTTTGGTGCTAGAAAGGATGCTCTGTAATCTCCAGTCTGTCACAGGACACCCCTATATTAAAGGGACTTCCACAGGAGACCCCAGTCCACAGGCACTGGGGCATGGCCGAGGTGGTGTCTCAGGCCCTGGGCCCTCTGGAGTCCTTCCACCATGTGGGCTAGAGGGACATGTGTAAGTTTGGGGCCTTATGGCTTCCTTGGGACACTTCCAGGGAGTAAAGTTCTAGTCCACATGTTCCCAGACTTGTAGATCTTTCTATCTACCCTACCCAGAGGAAGGGGCCTGTCAGTAACACATGAGTATAGAATAAGCACTTCTCTTCCTCAAACTCTTTTCTTTCTTGGCCTCAGACTTTTGAAAACAAAAGGCTATATTAGCGCTCTCCTTTCCCAAGGAAGCAGCATAGGGCTCAGCCTGAGAGAGGAAAGAAAGATAACTTCAGGGAACAGCATTCACTGCCCAGGTTCCAAGTTTAGATTGTCTCCTTGACCCTGAAAAAGTTAACTTGGTCTCAGTCTCACTTTCTTCATGTGCGAATGTAGATAATATCAATAATAGAACCAGCAAGAGAGATGTGATGGTCAAGCTGGTAAAGTACTTAGGATGCCATCTACCACGTAATTACATTTATGTTATTATTGTTGCTGTGATTATTTCTATGAAATAATATCTTTTAGAAGATGTTAGTATTATGTAGCATTATGATATCAGTGGTATACGTGGTATGAGCCCAATATATTAATAGTAAGACTAATACAACCTTCTGACATAGGCGGCCGGTCCTCAGTGTCTCCCCTGTTGCTTCCTCCCCACTCCCAGGAGCCTGGATGGAGGTGAGGCTGCTGAATGGCACAGAGAGGTGCTCAGGCCGAGTGGAGGTTCTCATCCAAGACATGTGGGGGACCGTGTGTGACGACCTCTGGGACCTGGCTGAGGCCACCGTTGTGTGCCGACAGCTACAATGTGGCCGTGCTGTGGCAGCCCCCACAGGGGCCCACTTCGGGGCAGGTTCTGGGAAGATCCTGCTGGATGATGTGCAGTGTGTGGGCAGTGAGGGCCACCTGGGGCAGTGTGTCCATGGGGGCCAGGCTGGGCACAACTGTGGGCACCTGGAGGATGCTGGAGTCATCTGTGCAGGTGAGAGGCTGTCACCTGCCAAGATTTCACCACAGTCACCATCAGCTGACACTAATAGAAGTCATTGGACAGTGCATTATAAATAACCTCATAGACCTTGATCTCTTGATCAGGTGCTGATGGTTCTTCAGCCCCCATCCCCGCCCCCATCCCCACCCCCACCACAGAGCCTGAGGCTGCTTCTCCATCGGACATGCTCCCAGGTCAGTACAGTCTGTGGGTAGTTTACTCTGGATACGTTTTTCCTTCTAAAATTATTTTGTAAAGCCCTGGAAAAGCTCCTTCAGGGCTGGAAGAGTGAAAATCCATTCCACATCACAAAGTGATATATGTACATGACAATCTGGAGGTAGGAATAAACAGAGATGGAAATGTTTAGGCAATGAAATAGTTATTGTATCAAAGAGCATCCATTAGAATTTCTCGATCTTTGTTGTTGTTGTTGTTGTTAAGAGTAATTGTTATAAAATGTCAGTTGTCTTCAAACAATCTATAAGCTCTAACCTAATTCATGAAATTCTGGCAGTGTCTGCTCTGGTATGAGGCTTTACCTCCCCTGAGTGTCACTGCTTTTAAATATTTTCAAAATACTCAACTCAAAAGTCATTGAGTACGATAATATAAATACCGCTACAGACCTTAGCTTGTTGATTTCTTTCAACCATCAGGTGTTGGCAAGTCACCAGGTCCTATTCCAACCACAGAGCCTGAAGCTTCCACCCCATCAAACACATGGTCAGGTCAGTTCAATCTCTGCTTGGGTCTTCTGCTTTCTAGCTTTTTCTCCATAGAATGTCCCTTTCACAAGCTAAGATAGCATGGCCTTTCCACTGCACAATTTCCAGAGCTCCATCTTCCTGAAATGCCCTGTGCATTGCCCTCTGCCTAAGTGGTCACATGTCGTGTGTGCATAGTAGTCCCTGAGGTCATCTAGCTTGCTGGTCCTGAATGGTTGGGTCACTCCAGGGGTATCAAACTTAACAGTCCACATCATATCACATCATACAGAGGGGCACAGAGCCGAATGAAAGAGGGCTTAAAGGGGAAGAGGAGTATGGGAAATAGATTCTCATTCTATTATCCAGACTTTAAAAATTCTGAACTGGCCTGATAGTAGATACACAAAAAAATGTTTAGTTGTCTCCAAATTGTTCAGGTCTCAGTCAGTTGAAATAATATCAGTTAAAATTGGATCCATATCTCTCAAATGATACACATGTTGATGCAAATAGGCATTTTTCATAAATTTGCTTATCAATACTCATATTGTCCTTATGAATCATGATCTTTATTTCACGTATTTAAAAGTGGAGCGACCATCCAACACATCATTGTAAGAGGACATGGAGCATAGAAGAAAGATTATTTCTCATTCTCTACACATTTGATGAGAGAATGATGAGACGAATCCTCATGGATGGTGGAACTGGAAGACGAGAGAAATTCCATTGATGATGACACATATACTCACATATGAAATATATAGATAGAGTAGTAAATTTATTAATAGAAATTGTATTGTATAAAATAGGACATTGCAATCCTAAATTTTTATTCACCTAAAAACAGAACTTCAAAACACATGAAGCATAAACTAACAGAATGATAAGGAGACATAAATATTTATTCTTAGCTGTAGAATCTACATTTTCTGATTTTGCAGGCACTCCAGCTTTTGATTAATGTTAGTGTAGTATTACTTTTAACCTATTTGTGCCTTTATATTTAAAGTGGAGTCCTTTTAGGAACATATTTGGGTTTTGCTTCTTTTTAATCCTATTTAAAAATCTTTGCCTTTTTTTTTTTTTTTTTTTTTTTTCTTCTCTTTTTTTTTTTTTTATTTATTAAATCATAGCTGTGTACATTGATATGATCATGGGGCATCATATACTAGCTTCATAAACCATTTGACACATTTTCATCCCAATATTCAACATAGCCTTCCTGGCATTTTCCCAGTCA
>CAUYPK010057726.1:0-25653 GCA_963574355.1 Loris lydekkerianus | reverse complement strand
CCCCCCCCCCCCCCCCCCCCCCCCCCCCCCCCCCCCCCCCCCCCCCCCCCCCCCCGCCCCCCCCCCCCCCCCCCCCCCGCCCCCCCCGCGCTGGGAACCCAGAGTCACCGGCAATGATCTCACACAGTTCCACTCAGTTTTATGCCTGGTTGTATTGCTGCCCAAGGAGGGCTGGGAGTTCAGAGTTGTAGGCAAAGGTTATTTACAGTTTTATACAGTTTTATGCCTTGCGGGAGAATGCCCTGGCACCCTAGTAGGGGAAGTAGATCCAGATTTCAGTAGGTCTCTCCCATGGAGTGTAGTGGGAGGGACTTTGATTTCTGCCCATTTGTTTGTGGGGCTCTTAAGCCAATCAGATGGGGGAGGGGGGACTCATGTCTGCTTGGTGATGGGTTTTGTACCTTTTGTTTGCGTCCTTGTGGTCGCAGCTGTCCTCAGCGGGGTTGATGTGCCTTCTTCAACTTTCTCTCTCGATGCTGCTCAAATCCATCAGGTTACTTGCTAAATTTTTGTCCCTTAACTCTCCTTCAGGATGGGAGCCTCTGTGGAAAGCTGGCTTCAGTCCGCCATCTTGTCTCCACCCCTCAAAAATCTTATGACATAGGCAGGCCATAGTAAAGGCCCTTAGTTCACTGAGAATCTTAAAGGTTGTGTCATCTGTTTGTGGTGATACCACCAATATACAGTTATGAAAGGAATTCAACCCACATCTTCTCTGTCTTCCTTGCCCCATTCCATCCCTCCCATTTGCTGACTTGATTCCAGCCACATTGCTAGGGACTCCAGGCATCCTTTTTTGTCACCATTACATTGATTGCTAGGGACTAATTACTAGGGACTCCAGGCATCCTTTTTTGTCACCATTACATTGATTATTTCTGTTATCTTGAATGCTTTTCTCTCAGATACCTCACTCAATTGTCTTTGTCTAGATTTCAATCAAATTTCACCATCCCAATAAGGCATGTCTTGTCCACAGTTTAAATGAAAGCTCCTCCTTTTCACTTTTTGCAGCCTCGACCCACCTTGGACTGCTTTATCTTTCATAGCAATTGTTACTGCCTAACCTACCTGACAATATCCATTTTTCCCCCTTCCACTAGAATATAGGGTCCACAAAGCCAGGAATTTTGCTTTTATTCCAATTGATGCTCCTACCCTACAATAGTGCATAGCACATTCCAGATGCTCAAGAGATATGTAAAATTGGCAAATTAATGAACCAACTTCCAGGTAGTAATTGCATCTACTGCAGGCTTCTCATGCTATTAAAAGTAGAACTTGTATTTTTGCCCATATCACTCATGTTCATCTATCCAAGCCAAATGGCTGGAGTAGAGCTGAGTTCTGTGGGATCACCCATTTTACTTTTCTCTTACCTCCTCATCATTCCCACCATCAATTCTTTAGGTCAGGGCCTCATTGTCTCACCTTTGCTTGCTTCATTGTGGTCTCACTAAATCTCCCTAACTATGCTCTGGAACAATTTACTTCTTCTTTCTTACATGTAGTTTCTAAAATCTACATAAAATCTCACATCATTTTGTTTACAACACTTTTGTGACTTCCCATACTTTGAGGAAAAGGAATGAATGACTCATGATATTAAGTTTATTCCATGTTCTTTTCTCTTCTTCTCACTACAGGTGCATCTCCCATCTTAGGTTCCACTCTTCAGCCACACAAGAACACCTGTCTGCTGTCCCACTGGCTGGTGTCCCTTTCCTCATCCTTAGTAAGCTATTGCTTATACCTGGAACAGTCCTTCTGTACTTGACCATTCCCTTCTCCAACATGAAAGTTTGTGTTTCATTTCCTTGGAAGTAGTTTATGTTCTTCTTACCTGCTCCCTACATGTCAGTGCTTACGCGTGCAGTTGAATTTTGGGTCCAGTCATCTATCTTTCCCATTACATTGTGGGTGTGAAAGAAATGTCTTTTAACTCTGTCTCTAGGGTCTAGCACAGAATCTAGTGTATAGTCATCACTGAATAAATGTGTAATGCAGTGTGTTAAAATCTGAAGGAAATGATGCACTTTTCCCTTGTCCCTATCCTCAGATGGTTTCTCTGGGCTGTGAAATGCCTTACAAAAGATAGAATTTTTAACAATTAAATCTAGTGGAGATCCAAGAGAACTTGAGGATCAGCCAGAAATGGGTGTAATTCTAACTGTTGTGATTTGATATCCTAGTGGTTTATGTAAGAGCCAAGCCAGTTATCAAAGTGAATCCTTTCTGGTTATTTAAGAAGCAAGAGCAATTCTAAGTAAGGTTACATTTTTAATAATTATAGAGAAGACACAAACTCTTCCTTGGTTTCTTTAGATGCAAGAAGCAGGATGCCAAGCCCAGTCCCTCTAAGTAAAGGGGGTGTGTGAGCATCATTGGCCTAAGTCTCACCTAAAGACAAAGGCACACAATGAAAGGTCATTTATGCATTTTTAAAGACTAAAATAAGAAAGTGTATTTCCTAACACACATCAGGGAGGATCTTGTCTCCAAGGAGGTCAGGTGGTTGGAAATAAGAACAGAGAAAAGAGGTAAGGGTGGTGAAAGGTAGCTACTTCCACATCCTTTTCCCTGGGACCCAGAAAAGTTTATAGAAAGCCAGGCTTAACACATAACCCCTCACACATGTCAACTCTTCCTCCACAGTTGACTAAAAAAATAAAGACACTTGAGCAGAGTCAGATTAACAGAAGACAAGTTTAATATACATTGTGTGGGGAAAAAAGGTCCACTGAAGCAAATGGATTAGGGGAAAGGGAGAATCTGTACCAGAGGCCTGGTGCAGACACACAGAACCCAAAGCTCCCATCACAGGGTTGCAGGTCTCTTGAGCACTAGCTGGCCTGGGGTGGTGCTGGCCAATAAGTACTGTCCCCAGTGGTGCTGGGGATCTTGATGGCAACTCCAAGCCAGATGTCTTGGCTGTGTAAAGGAGGAAAGTACCCTGGTTGTTGGCCATGTGCTTACAGGCCAGTGAGTGAAACTGATGGCATTAGGTTGCCCCAGGGTGGCTGGGCTATAGGAGAGGCCAGGCCTATAGCTTCATTCCCCATGGTAGTGATTGGTGAGATGGGTATTGTCCATCAGAGAGCTGAAATGTGGACTGAGGGGTGGGTCCTAAATTAATTCAATGCTTGAGTATTATGGATGGTCCCCTAATGGTCCAGGCATACCCATGCCATTGGAGACATGCACTGAGGCAATGCTGCCATGGGAGGTTATGTTCCCAGAAAGCTGCTTGTAGAAAGGGACATTGCTCTTTTTGGAGACAGGGGGAACCTGGGAGATGACAGCCTTAGAAGGAGAGGTGGTATCCATAGCATTGGTGTGAAAAGCAGTGTGGGTGAATGTATTACAGGCCCTGCCCCCCACAGTGAAGGCAACAGGGAGGAGCTGTGATGTTAAGGCTCATGAAGACAGGGTCTCTGAAAAAATAGGCTCCATGCTGCTTCCCATCAGCAAATGTGGGCTGATGGGTGGTTTCTAGGCCAACATGACGGTTGTAGCTAAAATGTGTGGGGTGACAGACCATAAGTAGAGAAGGACCAATGGGAATTCCGGTCTCTCTGAAGAGTGCTTGTCCTACATTACAGGGGATTGGGGAAAATGGAGGAGAGCTCATGCTAGAAGCTTATGGAGAACTGAAAATAACAGCCATAGAAGGAGAAATGGTGTCCATTTCAATGGCCTCAAGGTCTAAAGTAGGCTGCTAGGTCAAGTGATCTGATGTGTTGGCTCTGGTGGTAGACCTGGCTGCTGTTGAAGGATAAACATGGGCATGATAAGAGCAAGGCTCCTGGTAGAATGGACTGGAGTAAGGGTGGGGAAGGAAAGAGGGGTAGGGAACAAAGAAGGAGAGGTAAGGAGGGAAAGAGAAGAAGGAGAGATGAAAAGGAGGGAGGAAGGATGAGGAAGGAAGGATGAAGAGAGAAAAGGATGGGGGGAGATGGGGATGGGAGGAGGGGATGGGACAGAAGAGGAGCAGGGATAAGGAAAAAAGAAGAGGGAAAAGGATGAAGGGGGAGGAATGGAGAGGATAGGAAGAGGTTGGGGAAGAAAGAAGGAGGTGGGTAGAAAGGAAGGGGGAGGAGGGTGCTGGAAGGAAAGGGAAGGAGAATAATCCAGACACACGGGTATGGGGGACTCAGTTCTGCACAAAGGTGGTGTCAATGAGAAGGGTAAAAGGCTAGGAACTTTTGGAACTGGTTCTGAAGGAAGGTCAGCAGGAACAGCCAGAAGACAGCTAAGGATTGTGAATGTTATGGAGGAAGTGGAGGCACAGGCAGCTCCAGCAGTCAGATCAGCCAAGTCAACATTGGTAAGAGGAAATGTGCCCTGGAAATTGCAGGAAGTGACCAAGGGCTGTGAGTCTCCCATCTTAGCAGCAGGTGAGGAGGGAGAAGGGCAGGCTGGATGGCACTGCAGCTTCCCACATCTGTATTATCCTCCACAGCTTCTGCTTCATCCTGCAAGATTTTTAGTTTTCTTTGGCACTCAGTACACTCCTCCAAGGTGCCTCAATCTTCCTTACCAGCTATACAAGGAAGCTTCAGAGGTGGTGGCAGCTCACCTCTATCTTCTACTAGTGGCAGAGTCAGGGACATTTTGTCAGGCCCTAGTCCTGTCAGCTCTGGGTGGAGAAGGGCTCCTGGGTATCACAGGTGCAGGCTCCTCCCCTTGCATCTCCTGCCCTGACACTGGCACATGGAGCAGGCCTGGCCAGCTGGGCCATGCTCTCCTTGCAGCAGTTCCAGGGTCGACTTCTCCAGTAGCAAGGAGCAGCCTAGGGCTGGGTGAGGGAATCCTGCTGCACCTGGGTGGCAGCCCAAGTGGGAGGATACCTCTAGTAAAGCTGTGTGAGCTGTTGGTTGGACGGCCTTCAGAGCAGGAGATCATGGGAGACACTTCAGTCTCTTCTCTCCAGGTGTCTTCAGAGTGGTGGAGATGTCCCTCCAGTGAAAGCCCAGGACTGTACTCCCAGGAAGTGAGGTCCCCCTGGGTCTTCAGGGCCTCCATGGTGGTGGTGATGATGGTGGTCTGGAGGGCCCTTCTCCTGTCCTCCTGCCCTTGGGTCTCCAGGAGTAACTGTTCCTCCTGTTCTTTTGCTGTCATCTTTTTGGGCCCTCACCTCATTGTCAGAAGGGGAAAATGACTAAGCGGTATCAGCTCTGTAGCTCTGCTCAGATGGTGAAGCCAGGAGAGTGACCTTGCATTGGACAGGAGAGATGTTGATGGACTTGAACTGTCCGACCCTCCTGGAGTCCCCAGCAGGTGGCACAGGCTTGTCTGGGGCCTTCCCCCATGATACAGTGGGAAGGATCCCTGGAGGCAAACACAGAGTCTGTCGAATGGGGTCCTGTCTCTTGGGGGACGGTGGGAAAGCCCTCTGCCAATTGGGTTTGGACATCCTGGGGACAGGGTGGGAGGTGGGCCTCAGAACCACGGGGTGGTCGCGGCCTGAAGGGGCAGCGTCACCGGCAAGAGGGAGGGAAGAGAGGGTGACCATCCAGTGGTGGCCGTCGGTGGCCCGGGAGACCAGGCTTGAGAAGATGATTGTCCATTGGGCAAATTGTGTGCCTTAGAGGCCAAGAAGAAGGGAAGAAACAGAGAGACCGCTCCCCTGTGTCCCTTTCCTCCGGAGCCCGCGTGCGTACTGGTCAGTGGGGAGCTGGGGACGCCTGCGCGGAGCTGTGTGACAGAGAAAGGGCGCGCCAGGGCTGGCGCACGAGCCCAGCAGAGGGCGCAGAGAAAAAGCTCCAAAGGTCAAAGAGCAACTTCCTGTTGCTGGTGGCAGGTAGTTGGCGCGAGACGGGCTACTGACGAGCTACTGACTGGGGACTCTCCGTGTGGGAACTCAGGATATTCTTATGCCCAAGACGGGAGACATACTTTTGGGTGTCAAGATAAAGGAAACATGTATTATTGTTGGTGGAGCTGGACGCTTCAAGATGACAAGAAAGGTTCAGAAAATCCTACATGTGGGTTTACCTGTTATCCAACTTGAAAAACAAAATCTTCTAAACTCTTCCCTTTCCTTTATCCAGGTGGCAGGAAATTCTCCATGAAGTGTGCTGCCTGTAGCTGGGTGAAAGATGACATAGGCACTGGCTTAGCTACAGCTGCTGGTGTCTCACTGGGTCATGTGCACTGCAAGTCCACTGGCTCTGAGCCGGCACAGCCACATGAATTGCCCAAGGACTGCAGCCTTTGTGGCCTGTGTCATGAATTCAGTCCAGGTCTCAGGCTGCTTTTGGTCAGCTGGTGGTGTGGCTAGCTGGAACTCAGGTTTGGTGGCAGAAGATTTCCCTCTGGCTCTGCTGGTCTAAATGCCTCTGCTGTCAAAATTCTGACAGAATTCTGTCCTGTGTTGTGTTCCCCTGTGCCAGGGAAGCTCTGAATGTCAATACACTTTCATAATCACTTCACTCTCCCCCCCAGTGCATAGGGATCATACAGATTCTCTCTTCACCGAGGGAACTGGCATGGCACTGCCAGAGGACAGGGGAGGGCTGCCATAGGGAATGCAAGACTGTTTTTTCTGCTATCTTCAGTGCCTCTTTCCTGGTACAATGTTAAAACTAGACCGGTCATTTAACTTTTGGTTCTTCTGAAGGTACCTCCTTGTGTGAATAGTTGTTTGGTGTTTGTGTAGAGAGATGATTGGTGAAGTTTTCTGTTTGGACATCTTGCTCTCATTAGTTTTTTATATTTATGTTTTTTATACATGAATATAAATTTGAATTTATACAAAATTTCTCAGAATTTTTCTTTAATTGAATGAGGGACTTAAAGCTGAGAAAGGGCCGGTATTCCCAGGAAGTGAAGTCCCCCTGGGTCTTCAAGGGGCCTCCATGGTGATGATGATGGTGCTTCCCCAGGGCCAGGAAGGCCTTTCTCCTGTCCTCCTGACCTTGGATCTCCAGGAGCAACTGCTCCTGCTGCTCTTTTGCTATCACCTTCACGGACCCTCACCTCATTGCCAGAAGGGGAAAGGAAGAAGGTCTGATTGGAGCTTTAATCTGGGAGAGACTGCACAGTTCTAACTAAGGCAATAATTGGAGTGTGTGTGTGTTTTAGTCTGTCTGGGGCTAGTATAACAGACTAAATAATTTATATACAATAGACATTTATTTCTCATGGCTGTGGAGGCCAGTAAGTTGAAGATCAAGGTGCTGACAGTTTTGGTGTCTGGAAAGGGCCTGGTCTCTGCTTCCAAATTGGCACCTAAAACACTGGATCCTCTGGAGGGGAGGGTAGAACCTGTTCCTTATTCAGCTGAACAGTGGAAGAGGGTGAGAGAGGGTCAAATTTGCCCTTTTATAACAGCACCAATCCCACCATGAAGTCAGAACCCTCATGGCCTAATCACTTCTCCTGGGTCCCACCTCTTAATACTATTACAATGGCAGTTAAATTTTCATGTGAGTTTTGTAGGGGGCAAACAGACCATAATGGGGGTAAAATGGTAAACTCAAATTCTGTGAGGAAGAATAACCGAAAAAATGGCTTTGGCACTATGGGAGATTGTTAGGGAACTCCTTGAAGAAAGAAATTAAGGCCTATATTTGAAAGAAAACACTAAAATGTAGGTTGCTTCAAAAGTTTTGAGACAAACTGTGTTATGGTCCATTATTTCATTTCTAAAAAACAGTTGGTGGCCTTTCTGATTCACCCATACAAGTTGCAATTTGCTGGGATTATCAGTATTATAGAGTGGCTTCATTTGTTTCCATCCACGTAGATTTTATGTTTTTCAACTTCTTTGTATCTCAAAACTTTAGTAATGACCCACATACACTCTATGTTGTCAGCTTTGTTTCTCTCACCTTACCTTTCCTTTCCTGGATACTGAAGCCTTCACACAGAGCCAGCTGTGGAGCCCACACTGCCCTCTGCTCCGTGCTCTTCAACCCACCCTTTTATTGCTAGTACCCCTGGTCATGCTGTCTTCTTCTAGACAGCTTCGCTCACCCTGGTAGCTGGCTATGAAGAGGGAATGGCACATTCCAAACCCGCTTGTTTTTCTTTCTTCTCTTTTCCATGCTAGAAGTGGACAGCATTGGTTTGGCAACTCCCAGCTCACTAAATCTATTATAATTCACAGGGGGTGGGGTGGGGGGACTAACTTGACCTCTTGCAAACAAATTTTGAAAGGTGACAACTCCCTTTGTCCCTGTTCTGTTCATACAGCAACGTGCGGCCTATAAATGCAGGGATAATGGAGCTACAGATCCAAATCGCACCATAATCCAAAGGTATCCCACAGATAACATCTCCTCCCAATGACAGTTAATGCCAGGAGTCATTACCCATGCCAACTACTTGGCTTCAATAACGGGGGGACATTCTAGCATCCTTAACTGAATAAATAATGGATTTTTATGATACTTTTAGACAAAGATTTCTCTCTTCTATTTTTACTACTTGTTCTTCCTGCTGCCCTTACCCGAGTCTACATACCTTTCCCTTGAAGCAGAAACATAAGTCTGCCATTTAATAAAACCCCAATAATGATCCTTCTTGAAAGCACAAGGGCTAATAATCACTCCCCATTTAACATTACAGTCACATGATAGTGAAGGGGAATAAATCAGTTAAACAGCAAGATGCTGCACAACTAATTTTCATGTAAAAGGGGGATGATTGCTTTTTTTTGAAAACCATTGTGATTTTTTTAAAGCTGTTAAAGCCCAAACATCCTTATCTATCAGTTTATGAATTATTAATAAAAAAGGAGAAAAGAAAAGAGGCTTTCTTTTTCTAAATATCATCTGCTAAGCCACCATGGCCTGAAGAGGCTCACACTGATTCCTGATTTACATAGTCCCAGTTGGAAGTTAATGAAGACTGCTGAGCCACCTTTCAACATGCAGATAAACCTTCATGTATTTAAAAGCAGGGAATCTGTGCTTGTTCCTGGCAAATTATTCATCTAAGATCTGAAGTTTCTGACACTGCCTGCGTCAGATAAACTGTCACCCAAATTGCAAACTAATTAGTGATTCAAACGTTTTCGAGCTGATTGATGACAGAATAATTTACGCTTGTTTCTCAGTTTCCAGCTGGCATGGGCTGCTGACTGGAGCCCTAATTAACGCGAGTACATCAGTCATGTTCTGCCAAGGCAGCACATACAATTAAAAGGCAGTTTAAATAGAATATCACATTAAAAAGGCCGAGAGATGCAAATGTGAGAAAACAGCGCTTTAGGAAGAAATGACAACAAAAACCCACAAACCAAAACAGAATGGAAAAAAAGATTTTTTTTTTTTTAAATGGAGAAGTAAATTGTACTCTGCATTGAGTATTTAACAAAAAAATAACCAAAAGGAATTTGATTGGGCATATTAAATATTGTTATATTTAAGGAGTTTTATTGAAATGAGTGTTTACTGTTTCTTAGTGCAAACAGTTTGGATAATAGATTTTTAAATATGTTCTTGAAAAAAAGGAGGGGACTACTTTTTCTCCCAAGTAGTGTTTGATGGATGAGAGTCCTTTCAGGCCTCCTGGGTTGTTCCTGGGTTCATGGACTAATCCCGGTTCTGTCTTCTGTGCTGAGCTCATGATGTCATTCTGTTAATGGCCTTAGGGTCTACTTTTCTTTAGCACTTTGGTCTCCCCCAAACACTTGACACTTAGAACTGCCTTGCATGATTTGTGCTACTTGTTTTTGATTTTTAAAAAAATAGACTTTATTTTTTGAGCAGTTTTAGGTTCACAGCAAAATTGAGTAAAAAGTGCAGCGTTCCCATCTCCTCCCCACACACATGCCTACAGCCTTCCTCTCTGTCAACATCCTACTGATCTTTTAACTGTCTCCGCAGTTTTCTCTTTCCAGAATGTCGTATAGTTGGAATCACAGAGAATGTAGTCTTTTTTCAGACTGCCTTCTTTCACTTAGTAGCATGCTTTTAACATTCTCTGTGTCTTTTCACGGCTTGAGAGCTCATTTCTTTTTGGCCCTGAATAATACCCCATTGTCTGCACTCTCTGCAGCTCACTGTGCTCTCCATTCTCCCACTGAAGGACATCTTGGTTGCGTCTAAATTTTGGCAATGATGAATAAAACTTCCACAAACATCTGTATGCAGGTTTTTGTGTAGACCTAAGTTTTCAGCTCCTTTGGATAAATACCAAGGAGTGTGATAGCTGGATCATTTGTTCATTTTTAACATGTGCATGCCTTATCTCCTTTTTGAGATTGCAGGCTGCTTGAGGGCAAGGATTATATTTTACATCTTTTTGCATTTCCCACAAAGAATGGTGTGATGCTTTGTACACACTAATACACCTATTACACTATTAAGATATGGAGGCAGATGGGAAGCTGTAATACACTATTACAACTTCTGGTTTATAAGCCTTCCTATAATTTCTGTTCCCCCTCCTCCCTTTTTCTTATATTTCCTGATTGCTCTATACAGTTTGGGATCACTATGCAGTGCTTTTATACTCATATAATAGTACCCAGGACAACTCATATTGTGGGTACAAGAATTACAAGAATTACCTTCTGTTTTTTGATAAGGTGACAAACTCAGAAGTTAATAAATTGTTCAAGATCATGTAGGCCAGTGGTTCTCAACCTGTGGGTCGTGACCCCTTTGTAACAATGAAAATACATCCTACATGTCAGATATTTACATTACAATTCATAACAGTAGCAAAATTATAGTTCTGAAGTAGCAATGAAAATAATTTTATGGTTGGGGGTCACCACAACAGGAGGAACTGTATTAAAAGGTCATGGCATTAGGAGGCATTAGGAAGGTTGAGAAGCACTGACATAGGCAGTAAGAGAGTTGGGCCGCCTAAGGACTGATTTGATTGTGTCTCATTTGAGGCCACACTTTTTTTAGTGTTCCTCAGGGATCTAGGATCCTCAGGATCATGGAGTTGGTAAGTGGCAAAGCCAGGGTTAGAAATCAGATCATCAGAATTTCATTAATTCATTGTCTGTTATGATGTTTATTCTGAGCAGACATGGATAGATTTTGCTCATGCTCAGGCTTTGATTTCAGAAAGGATTCTACTGTGTACTTCAGAAGCCATTACAAATTGTCAGTGAGTCTCTATTCAGTTCCGGGCATAGAGTTTGGCTGGGAGAATACTACTGTTGTGTAAAAGTCTGAAGCCCTACTCTTTGAGCCTGCAGTCCAGAGGGATAGACAGATATCAGTTGTATGTTAACTCAGATGTTTAATAATGACTATTACAGTTTTTAAGAAGGAAAGAGTGTGGTAATAGGGTAATATGTGGGGGAAAGGTGTTTGACCTACTTTCTATAGTTTCAATGTGAGAATGTGACTATGCCACAGCAGCCCAACCAAGACATAGACTGAGACAGATGCATCTCTAGGCACTGACCTGTGGTGTCTCTGGGTTACGCCACATTAAGATGCAATGGAATGAAGCTGTGTTATGAGAGAAGAGGGGGAGGTACCTAAGCATAAGTTGACGTCACAAAATGTGTGGAAGTGGTGACTTGGTAAAGCCAGTAATCTCCAGGGGAGCAAAGAGGTAAACATCCATTTAAGGGCCAAAGATTATTCACTTCTGTAAAAATCCTAAAACAAGAATATAAGCCATAGGAATTGGCCTCTTTAGGGGGCTCAGACCTGATTGGACAGGCAAGATCCTGAATATCATGTGCCACATGCAGCCTAGAGTCCTACTGTGCTCAGGGAGCAGAGAATCTAGTGCAAATATAAAGAGAAAGGAACTGCTTGCTTTTTACCTTTTTAGGAAAAAGTAATTGAAATCCCTAAGAAAATGACTTTGAAGAGACAATTCTCATGCAAAAGCATATGTATTATGAGATTGATTAAAAATTACATACACACATATGTAATTTTTACACACTCCACCTACAAAGAGACATACATGTGTGTGTGTGTATATATATAAAATCAAACACACAGAAAAATACAAAAATCATAGCAAACAGATTTCTACTATAAACTATGTAATAAAAAGTGATTATTTTGTCATACTTATTTTCACTTGCTTTGTTTTAAGGATAGAGTTTACAGCTAAGATACAAGAGCCTATTTATTTCAAGATAACTATCATCTGATGTTGGTCTGTGTGTATTTTTAACTTTTACTTTAAATTTGTATCTATGATTTTACCATATAAATGTGTCTATAAAAATATGATTCTATGTATTTAAAATTTTACACAAATGGTATGCTATTATACATTTCTTTTGGAAATACTTTTTAATTCACTACTATATTTCTGAGATTTATGTAAATAGATGTGGTTGATTCATTTTAACTCTTGTGTACTTTTAAAAATATGAATAATCACTAGTTCTACTATTTATTTCCTTAATGATGATGACTGTTCTCACTTTTCTCTTATAAACATCTTTGGACAGTCCCTTTATGCTCATATGTGAGATTTTTTTTAAAGGTTCATCTCTAGAAATGTAATTGCTGAGTTGTAAGATATGCAAGCATGGAGTTAGGCTGACTAGAAATTACAGATTGTTTTCCAAAATGGTAATATAAATTACACACCCACTTACATTAGCTGTTTTCCTACATTCTTGCCACTATTTGAAGTTTTCATATTTGAAAGTTTTGCCAGTCTTTTGGGGGTGAAATGGTATCTCATTATTGCTTCAAGCTACATTTTCTTGATTATTGGTGAGATAGAGATCATTTTCATAAGTTTATTGGATATTTAGATTTTTGTCTTTAGTGCATATCCTTGGTCCTCTATTTTAGTATGTTTTATTATTATTGATCTTTAATTGTTCCACATCTGTTCTGGACACTAATATTTTATCAACAAATATTTTCTTCTAGTATGTGTCTTGTCTTTTAGGTTTTAGCTTCTTTAAAGGAGTTAAAATGTGAATGACTAATTTTTAATCAATTTTGTCAAACATGAGAACTACTTTCACATGAGAATTATGTATTCAAGGTTATTTTCTTAAGGACTTCTATATCTGGGCCTATAATGCTGGCACTCTTAATACTTTTTGGAGTTTGTGTTTCAAAATTGTATTAAAAGTCAGTAGGACAATTAATGAAAGAAGTGAGTTTTGTTCATTTAACGGTAGAATTGACCGATTTTTCTATAAAGGGCCAGATAGTAATAATAATTTAAACCTTTGCAGGTCAAGTTTGCTTGTTGTGGTATGTGAAAGGAACTATAGACAGTACATTAACTGTGAGCATGGTTGTGTCCTGATAAAACTTTATTAATAAAAACCAGGCTGTGGGCCGGATTTGCTTTAGTGTCACATATTACTTTTGATTAGTAACTTTTTTCTTTCACTGTGCTTAATCTTTATTTACAAAATTTGGTGTTAAGTGCCATTTGGTTGTTGCCAATAATCAAATTTACTCTGGAGAACCACCTGCAGTAAGAATATGAACATTCAACATAAAGTAACATAGGATACAAAAGGAATGAGAAAAATCAAGCAATGGAAAACATTTGTGCCATGGTACACTATTTTCCATTGGAATAACTTTTGAATATTTAGGGCTGACTGGATTCTGTGAAAACAACCCCAAATCTAAGTGATGTAGCACAATAAGCTATTTCTTCTTTCTTATAATTGCGTGTGATGCAGGTTGTCAGGGTCAGAGGGATCCAATTTTCTTTCCCTTCAGTGGTTCAGTCATCTCTTAGATGGTCTTGAGATCTCCAACAGATCATTTGTATGTGGCCAGGAGATGAGGAAAGAGAGGGAACATGGATGACTGTGCACAAGGTTTATGGCAAACCTTGATGGGGCCTGTTTCCCTTTTACCCATATGTTGGTGGCTGGAATTGGTCACAAGGACACATCTAACTGTAATGAGGCTGAGAAGGGTAGATTAATCAACTAATCGTAAGCTCAGGAAGAAGAGGAAACGGTTAGAGTGAACATCTAGTTAATCTCTAGCGTATACTTTGAATACTACAGGCTCTTTTAGGGGTAAGATTCAGTGTGGCAATTGTTTTAGAAATGAGCACATGACCATATAACCACATTTTGTAACTAATAAATGTTCGAAAGTCTGGGTCATAACTAAGCACCAGGTTAGCCTATAAATCTATATTTTATGATGCAAACAAAAGCTTCATTAGTCTGACCTAATATATGCGACAGAAGTATTACTGGCAGATTTTTTGCTTCATACCCTCCTGAAAGGGAACTCATGTTTCTAAAATGAAGACATAGTTTAAATTTAGGAAAGAATGACATAACACAGGTCTGTAAATGACTAGTGCTCTTTTACAAAGCTTGTCAGAGCTATGCAGGGTAAGGTACCTGTGTGGTGGTTAGAGAAAACTCGGCTCTAAGCATTGTATGGCTTGGCTGCATGCCTTCTTTTTAGAACTGGGTGAATCATGTGTGTTAGGGCAAAAGTATCTTTATTATAGGTCTTGTATTACAGAAGATTTTAAAGTAGAAAAATCACAGGGTTTGGAATTTCAGTTTTGGTTTCTGGCTTCTATAAAAATGATCTGTGAGAAACTTGGGTATGTTCCCTACTTTCTCTGAGCTGCTGATTTTTGTTTTGTAAAATGGAGGTAACATCTACCTTGTAGGGCTGTTGTGAGAATTAAATTGTTAAATGTATGTAGAAGCAGATACTCTACAAATGATAGAGCTCCTCCCTTTTCTTCTACTGCCAGCTCAGTCATTTGCTAGACGCTCGAATATGAGAACTTTGCTTTACCTTTCTGGGCTAAGTTTTCTCATCAGTAAAATGTAAGTGTTGGATTAAACAATGGTTACATTCCTTTCAGCTCTAGCTTCATAGATAATGTGTGAGAGTTTCATGTATACATATATACATAACCTTGGTTCAACTGGAGTATTTTAAAGGCTTAATAAAAATAGAATTTTGTGCTAGGCACAGTGGCTTGAGCCTATGATCTCATCACTTTAGGAGGCCAGGACATGAGGGCCATTTGTTAGAGACCAGCTTGAGCATAAGCAAGACCCTATCTCTACTAAAAATAGAAAAGTTAGCCAAGTATGGTGGTGGGCTCCTGAAGTCCCAGCAACTCAAGAGAGGCTGAGACCAGAAGATTGCTTGAGCCTAAGAGTTCGAGGTTGCGGAGAGCTAGGCTGAGGTCATGGCATTCTAGCCAGGGTCAGAGTAAGGCTCTGTCTCAAAAGAAAAAGAAATAGAATTTTGAAGATAAAGTCATTACTGAGAAATTATTTTTATGATCTTTTGTGTGAATATGTGTGTGAAGCAGTGTAAAGAAAGACAAAAAAGGCCTGGTTGGCATGCACTAACCCTGATTTTCCATTACTATCTAAACCAAGATGAGGATCTTAGATAGAGCAGGTTTCTATCTTCATGCTCTTTATATCTTTCCCCACCCCTCTGAATATTCACAGAGCTCAAACATCTCTTATGACTTTGGCCTGTTTAACTTGTCCTTAAGACTATTATATGTTATTATATAATAATATATAATGTGTGCTATATATTATCTCTATCCCAGATTGTACTTTCCTTGAAAGTCTATGTTCTGTCTTGGTCACATTTATAGGTTATTTCATAGTGACTAGTATAACAGGGTTTGGAAAACTTTTTCTGTAAAGGGCCAGGTAATAAATATTTTTCAGCTTTGCAGGCTGTATAACTACTGAACTCTGTTGTTGTAGCTCAAAGCCATAGACAGTACATAAATGAATGAGCATGGCTCTGTTCCAAAAATGCCTTTTTTATGAACACTAAAATTTGAATTTCATGTAATGCTCACAAAATAGTGTTCTCATTTTGATTTATTTTTAACCATTCAAAAATGTAAAAACCACTCTCAGCTCTTCGGTTGTACAAAAAACAGGCAGCAACCAGGATTTGACCCATAGGTGATAGTTTTCTGACTCCTTTGTACACTGTGACTTACTAGTGCTTGCTGCTGCTGAATTCAATTAAATGTGGATTTAATTATAAATTTTTATTTTCAAAAGTGGCATGTAAGATGGTGTTCACTCTCTATCCTATTAAGATCTAGAATTTCTCATAAGAGCCTGTGTTATCTACAGATTTCTACTCTAAACAAAATAGAAAGGTATTCATGTAACACTTGTTCAAACAATGAGAGCAATTCTTGTGATTGCAGTTAGGTTTTCTCATGAATATAACATGAGCGTGTGTTGGGGTTACCTTTTGTTTAGTGGGCGAAGTAATGGGCGAAGTAAAAAATACTAAGTATTAGCATTATGATAAAAGAGAAAGAGAGTAGATTTGGCACCTAGGATAGAATCCTGGTTCTATTTCTCATTAGCCATGTTCTTGAGTAATGTACTTAATTTTTCTGAGCCTCTATTTTGTCTTCTGCCATATGGGGATAATAATACATTTATTTCAGGATTGGTCTGAGGATTACAGCTAATGTATGTGAGCACCAAGTACTGTTCCTAAAACAAGATCCATTCTCAGTAAGTATTACCTAATCCCGTTACACCTTCTCTTCCTTCTCAAAAGTGAAAACTTGGGATCCTGACTACTTGCAATATCTTTGAATTCTTTGAATTGAGAATTCCTGTGGATAGGTGAATCTGGAATATAAACATGGAAGGCCTTCATGACTTTGTTTTTATAACTTGCAGCCATGTGTCACTCTGTCCAATTTCAGCTAGACACCGAGGTATGCTGAAGAGAAACACTGCACCCATGTTGGGAAAAAATTAATTTGCAGAACAAAAGCAGAAAATCTTCTCTGTCACAAACCAAGTCTTTGTTTTCATATGTTCTCAGTTATTAGGGGATTTCCTGAAACTATGAAATTCATGCCTTTGTATTTCTGGAAAAATAAAAAATGAAACAAAAAGGATGTATAGTTAACATAGAAAAATCCACGAAATAGAGAAATCTTTAGTGAAGCGTAGGGATAGTACATATTTAAAGGTCAATGTGTATTGGAAATATAAATCAATTTTTAAACTTAAATAATTTAGAAAAGGCAAGTGTCCACTGGATTGTGATCCAATGCTGTGGCTTGCCATTTGGCTCTCTCAATTGCAAACCCAGTTGCTGGGGGCTTACAAGATGGCAGTGATTCCAAGGAGTGAACAGCTGCTTTAACAGCAGGTTGTGGGAAATGCCACCACAGGAGGAGGGTCAACCTACATGACTAGTCAAGGTCAAAATACAAATGAGAAAAAGAAAGAAAGCAAATTGACTTATAAAAGGAGTCAACTTGCTCATTAGAATGTACAATATTGGCTACAGCTATAAATCATCAGTGGTCAAAAAATATTATTAACTGTCTAGTTATAGCAGCTTGCTTTATGAACTCACTCAAAGTGCCTGGTGAATGAAAATGTTTGCTGCCTGAACTTTCTATGCCCTTTTTTGAACAAGAGAGAGATGTACTACTTTTTCTATAATCACATAGTCATAGATTTGGAAGGAGGGTTGCAATTTATGAGACACAATGAATTTCAACTCAATAGGCATTTATTTAGCATCTGTTATGGATTGAATTGTGTCTCCCCAAAAGGTGTTAAAGAAGTTCTAACCCCTTCCTCATGATTTGAGTTGTGAAAGAAATATCTTGTTCTCTTACTCTTTGTAAAAAACTATCACCAGCCATTATTTCTACCTTCATTTCATGAGGTGACTGTGACCTTATTTGGAAATAGGGTCTTGCAGATGATCAAGCTAAGATGGGCTCATTAAGGTGGACCCTAATCCAAGATGGCTCTGTCCTCATAAGAAAGAAAAATTTGGACACAGCACACAGGGAGAAGGACATGTAAATAAACACAAAGGCTGAGATTAAGATGATGCATTGGTAAGCCGAGAAATTGCTGGCAACCCCCCCCCATCAGAAACTAGGACAGATAAATAGAACAGATCCTTCCTCCTATCCCTCACAAGGTGCCAATTCTTCTGATGCCTGATCTTCAACTTCTATCCCTCCAGTACACTTTTGTTTTTAAGCCACTCAGGTACTTTGTTAGAATAACTCTAGCAAACTGTTAATCATATAGCATATAAATGACAATCTTTACAATATTCCTGTGAAGCAAATGTTATCCTTATTTTAATTTTGAAAATGAGTAAACAGAAGTCTTTAGACCCAAAACTTCATGGTTTTTAACATATAACCAAGGCCTTGTCCATAGAAGTTCAGTACCTTGTGTCTCAGTGAGTTTTCTGACTCTTACTATGAGATTGTCATAAGTCAAAGTACTATTATGACAGATAAGGCACTGTGTTGAGATATTTTGGCTATAAGTAATGGGGAACTCAACTCACAATGGCTTCAATATCATGGATAAGGGGCATTTCCTATCCCACACAGAAAAATGTCATACATAGAACAGCTCCAGGGTTGTAAATGAAATCAAACGGTTGGTTAATGACATAATCTGGGACTAAGTTTTCTTCATAATTCATCTCTGCAATTTTTGGCATTTTGGATTTGTCTTTAGTCAAGCTTAATTATGTCCAGTAGAAATATAATATGAGCCATGTGTGAGATTAAAACTTCCTATTAGCCACATTAAAAAAGTTAAAGAGAAACTTATGAAATTATTTTAATAATATATTATATTTCATTTAACTCACTATATTTAAAATATTTATCATTTCAACATATATGTCAATACAATCAATTACTGGTGAGATGTTTGATACAGCATTTCAGGTTAGCAGCATTTCAAGAGTTCAGTAGCCACCTGCAGCTATGATATTAGACAGATCAGGTCTAGCTCATTTCATGGCTCTAAGACTGGCTACAACACTGGATGCAACATGAGGCATCATGTCCAGCCCTAACCATGTTTAGAAGTCATCTCTTCTTGAACTTCTCTTTTTCAACTTAAGAAAAACTTGCCCAGAAGCCTCCTTGCATACTTCCCTCATGTCTCATTGGCTTGAATTACTTCAAGTGCCCATACCTATTGCAATTATAAGCAATGTGAATAAGATACTAGAATTGGCTCAGACCAAACTGGTCTCACCCTGAGCTCCCAGAGTCAAAAATTTATGTGAAAGAGAATGGATACTTGGTTATTTCTTGTAGATAGGACAAAGGTGGGGGATTGATATTAGGAATGTAGCAAAATGTGTGAGCAGGTAGGATGATGATGGGCTGACTGGATTGTTACTGTGAATCCCAGTAGAAATACAAAGACAATGGCTTGTGGTTTTTAGTTTGCAAAGAGGCTGAGAGTTTAGTGACTGGACACAGGTGGGTCCGCAGAGCAGTAATGCACCTGGGGATCCAACTGGGAAGACTGCATAGCTTCTTTAGAGTTTAAAATTAGGTAAAGGGATACTGGTTACCAAATAACTATTTGACTGGAGCATGTTCATGAGATGAAGGTGGAGAAAATAGTTGGCAATGATTGTTAATAAAAAGTAAGAGAACAGGATATTCTTTTCCACAGGTCTAATCATGAAGTTGTCAGAGTTCATGATACATGAGTCAATTTTTATTCCCTTAGAAATTTGTACTAAAGGCTACCCAAAATATATTCATAACCAAGAAGATACTAAACACACATTTCAATTAAATCATGCTCTTCTTCATCTTTGTATATTATGTCGATTGCATGTATGACCTGACTCACCTTTTCACAGAAGGAAATTCTTATTGCATTAACATGAAATTATGATTGTGATAATTTTCTTCTTTCTTCTTCATTTGGCAATTTTGCAAAATGCCAAAAATTGCAGAGATGATAATTTTGTTACTTTCTTCTCTCTCCTCCCTTCCTTCCCTCCCTCCCTCTCTCCTTCTCCTTCTCTTTCTTTCTTGATGTAATTTGCTTGTATTTCAAATCTCCAACATATTTTTAATGATGCTAAAAATTCAGAAATTGGATTAGGAATTTCCAGAATGATAAACCGAATTATATTATGTTCTAGGCTGAAGGAGCAGAAGGATAAACCTCTCTATAATTATAAAGCTGTAAGAGGATGGGACTAATTTGGATGACTGGGTCACATCACGGGATTTATGTTTGTGAAAGGAGATGACAACCAACAGTGATTTCCAAGAATGCATAGATTAGGGTGCCTGGGGACTGAGCATGCTTCTCTGTCACAGCCACGTGAGATAAAATGGGGGAGGAAATGAGTAAGCACAACCAACTTTCCTTCACATCATTCTCTGCTTAATTTCCCTCTTACACTCCTGCAGTTCCATTGACTAGCAAGTTTAACCTGCTTGAGTTTCTGTGCTTTTGTTTTCAGGTTCATCTACAATGAAACAATGACAGGGTGCCTGCTCAGAAGAGGAAAAAAAAATCACTTGTGATTCTCAAGAGGCTTGTTTGTCCAAGTCTACAAGGGCGAGGAGGTGTTTGCCTCAGAAACACTACACTGTAGCCAAAGGGTGTGAAATGTGACTCAGAATAGCACTTGAACTCTGGCTCACTGTGCACACTGCCAACACATTCATGAAAAGAGGGAAGCATGTGGAGTGGCTGCACATACCTCCAGTGCTTAAGCCTGAGTCTGCTGCCTTATAGACAATTTTGGCATTACGAGATAGATGCTTGCCTGGGCAACCCTTGAGTAATGTGGTCTCTGTGGAAAACAAAATGGGGGAGGAGCCACTGAGCAGAACCAAGTGAGCGAGGAAGCTACCTTCTTCCCCCAACTTCATTATTCTTTGGGGATAAATGAGATCAGGAACAAGTTAACATCATCAGCTTCATTAAACTGACCTTTTGAGGCAAAGCATGATGGTGGACAGGACTGACATGTAGCCCACGTCTCCCAAGCCTTCAGATGAGAGGAAAGGGGGTCTGGACCTTCCCTGTGTGTGGATTATTGGTGTGGACCGACAACTGGAGACGCTCAGCAAACTGGCGGATTGCTATATATGAGGGGTAATTTAAAACCACAGACTCTGTTGTAGATTCTTCCCTGCTTGGCCATGCTGGTCAGCAGGCCCCTCCCTTACGGAGGACAGCAGCTTGCAAATGCTGACAAAACCCAATTGACAAATATTTATTCCTGAACTGAGGGAGGCATCCGAAAGGAGAGCCACTCAAAACCACGGAGAGGTGGGCAACCTGCTGGACAATTGAAGGGAAGGGATCCTGCCTGGGAAACAGACATTTTGAACTACCCAAAAGGGCAGGCACCTTCCCCCAGACCAGGAGTGATTGAATAGACCCGAAGCATTCCTGGGGGAGAATGTTGGATGGAGTTGGCAGTTCAGGCTACGGGGCAAACTGGCAGGTCTGGATCCAAAAGGGAAACTCTGGACCATAAAACTCAAAATAAGGTCCCCAAGCGCTCCAGCCAAGGGAACCGGCTACAGCCGCTTCAGCCGCAGGAACCAGGTACAGCCGCTTCAGCCGCAGACCCGTCAGCAACTGTGCGAACCCAGAAGCACCCTCCCCCACAGCCGATTGCAGTCACCAGGTTGCAGGAGAACCTGGGAGCAGAGTGAAAAGATTTAAGAAGCATAGACTCCTGCACTGAGTAGGAAGGTTGGTCGCAAGTGCTGTCTGGAGCAGAACAGCTGAGGTTACACAATACTTAGGTGACAAACTTTTACAGAAACTCCAAAATGGCGATTGACCATGGAAGGTGGTTACCATGGTAACAGTATAAACTGTGAATCAGGTATGAGCCTGGGAACCACTCACAGAGACACCGGGTGTCCAGAAAGTATATTGCAGTATGAATATATTCCTACAAAAGTTGATCCCTACATCATACATATAGATGTATATATGTATATTTCTACATACAAGAATATTTTTGTAGTTGGTGCCTTTTTTTTTGTTGTTGTTCTCCTTTTTCCTCACCATTTTCTTGGATGAGCTTTTGTTAATTTTTTAATATTACTTTTTGTATAGGTATATATTTTTTATTTCTATATTTCCTAATTTAATTTCTCCTTTCTTCTCTTTTAACTCTTCTATGAACACCACTTTTTCACTTTTTTTTTTCAATTATTTTACGATTATCACTATTTTTATTGCAGTTGTTTTTATGTTGCTGTTGTTGTGGGTGTTGTCTGTATGTTTATGTGTCTCCTTCTGTTTCTGTATCTATGGGCTTGTCTTTCTGGTAGCCTTAGTATCTGTTTATTTGCTCATTTGCTCTCAATGAGCTTAGTGTTATGACCTGCAACTCTGAGCTCCCAGCACTCCCCTCCTCTCTCACTCTGAGGTCTGGAGGCCTGCCCCTCAGGAGTCCAGATTCTCGGGTGTTTTCTCGAGAGGTGCAGACAGGACTTGGAGTGCAGCTAGACAGTGCTGATTCTGCAGCACAGGAGTGAGGAGACGGCGGTCGGGTAAAAGGGAATCACACCGGTGCGGCGGTGCCCCAAGGTGCAGAGCAGCAGCTGTCATTAGCAATAACAAGGCCCACCCCCAGATATCCTGTAGCCACTCCTCCTGTCTCCCTGGGCAACCAGTTGAGTCCGGGCATCTTCTCAGATGGCAACCACCACAGAACAGACCTGGGACTGAAACATAGGTCCCGTGAGTAAAGGGTTTGCCTGAGGCGGTACTGGCCTGGGTGGAACGCGGGGACTAGAAAACGCACCCTCAGAGCCAGGAAAGTCCCAGGGTGGGGCTAATCCAGAGGACTGCTTTACTGAGCCTAAGATGCACCCGACCCTCAGGGGATTATGAGTCTATAGACAAAGGAGGCCAAGAGGCTACAGCTGACAACTAATTGTGCTGCGAATACAAACCTGCAGGAGTAAAGACAGGGCCTGAGGCACATGTTCTGGGAACTAAAATCAGCCTCTCCTCTGCAGAGGAATTTAGCAGGGTCAGAAAAAAACTCCCACAGGGTTGTTCTGTTCAGCCAGTAACATACACTTAGGGGGGGCTGGAACTGAGTGAACACCCCTAGCCTCCATCAAGTGCCCGAGGTTGACAGGCCTCACCACCCCCTGCTGAATAGAGGCAGAAAGCAACAGCCTGGACGAGCAGATACAGACTTTCCTGTGATTTATGCAGGTGCAAACCTCTGGAGTATCTGCTCACTGCAGACAACTGAGTGGGTCACAACCCTGTGGGGCTAGCAGCAACTGAGGGTGACAAAGCAGCAAGGTGGGGAAGGAGGCATCAACCTTCCCAGACTGATCTATTTGCTGGGTGGCTCCTCCTGACTCCATGCAGCACTGGAGCAAGCATATTAGAGTAGTCACCAGACTTCTGTTATCCAGTTCCCAGAGACCTCTTAAATGCTCCCACCCGAGACAGGTGCTGACTGAGACAATTGATTTGGACCTTTGGAACTGAGCCAACTGTCTGAGGACTATTCAGGTGGTGCCCTGGGTGTGTGGTTGTAGAAATTTTTGATTTTCCTTTTCCAATTGTTGCCTGTGGTGGGTGGGGTGATGTAATTGCTGGTATTTCTCCACAGCTGAGACTTCAACCCAGACTAACTGTTTCACTAGGGTCGAACAGAAACCAGCTGAAAACAAGACAGAACCACTTAGCTCCACCACACCAAAAAGGGACCCACTTTCTCAGGCCACAGCACTATATGGGTACTCAACAAAGCACCAGGGGAAAAAATCAAAGGGAGTAAAACAATCATGGGACAGAATCAGCAGAAAAACTCTGGTAGCATGAATAACCAGAATAGATGAACCCCCCACCCCCAAGGAAAGATATGGCAGACGTAATTGAAGATCCCATTCACAAACTGGCTGAGATGTCAGAAATCAAATTTAGAATTTGGATGGCAAACAAGATTAACAAAATGGAATTAGGAACGTGAGGAGAAATTCAAAAGTTGTCTCAAGAATTTAACGAATTTAAAGACAAAACCACAAAAGACTTAGACACACTGAAGCAAGAATTTGCAGGCCTCAGAGATCTGAAAAATATGGTAGAATCCCTCAGTAACAGAGTGGAGCAAGCAGAAGAAAGAATCTCTGACATTGAAGACAAAACCTCTGAACGCTCTCAAACTCTCAAATAGGAAGAGAAATGGAGAGCAAAAATGGATCATTCTCTCAGAGAGCTCTGGGATAATTTGAAGAAGGCTAATATCTGACTCATTGGAATCTCTGAAACCGATGACGTGGCCTCGCTAGGCACAGAGGCTCTTCTGCATGAAATTATGAAAAAATTTTCCAGACATGCCTAGGGATTCTGAAATTCAGATAGCAGACAGCTTCAGAACCCCAGCATGACTCAACCCCAATAAGACATCCCCCAGGCATATCATAATTAACTTCACTAAAGTTAATATGAAGGAGAAGATTCTCAAAGCAGCCAGATGTAAGAAAGACTGCAGACCTCTCTGCTGAAACTTTTCAAGCCAGAATAGGGTGGTCATCGACTTTTAATCTCCTAAAGCAAAATAACTCTCAACCCTGGATCCTGTATCCAGCTAAACTGAGTTTCATTTATGATGGAGGACTTAAATACTTAATGACATTCATATGTTGAAGAAATTTGTCATAACCAAAACAGCTCTTCAGGATATTCTCAGACCTATCCTCCATAAGACCAACCCAATCCTCTACCACAAAAGTAAACTCACTCAGAAACTTTTGATCAAACTCCAACTTCCACACTGGCAAAAGGATTAAAAATGTCCACTAGACTTTTGAAAAACTCGATACCCAAAATTTCACCAGACTTATCAATATTCTCCATTAATGTGAACGGCTTAAATTGTCCTCTAAAGAGGCATAGGTTAGCTGACTGGATACAAAAACTCAGGCCAGATATTGGTTGCATACAAGAATCACATCTTAATTTAAGACAAATACAGACTCAGCATGAAAGTATGGTCATTCATATCTCAGGCAAATGGTAATAAGAAAAAAGCAGGTGTTGCAATCTTATTTGCAGATACAATAAGCTTTAAACCAACAAAATTAAGGAAGGATAAGAATGGTCACTTCATATTTGTTAAGGGTAATACTCAATATGATGAGATTTCAATAGTTAATATCTATGCACCCAACAAGAATGCACCTCAATTTATAAGAGAAACTCTAGTAGACATGAGCCACTTGATTTTCTCCAGCTCCATAATAGTTGGAGATTTCAACACTCCTTTGGCAGTGTTGGATAGATCCTCCAATAAGAAGCTGAGCAAAAAAATTTTAGATTTAAACATAAACCATCTAAAATTTGGATTTAGCAGACATCTACAGAACATTTCATCCCAACAAAAGTGAGTACACATAAGTCTCATCAGCCCATGGAACTTACTCCAAAATCAATCACATCTTAGGTCACAAGTCTACCCTCAGTAAATTTAAAGGAATAGAAATTATTCCTTGCATCTTGTTGGACCACCATGGAATAAAAGTTGAGTTCAGTAACAACAGGAATCTGCATACTCATACAAAAACATGGAAGTTAAATAACCTTATGCTGAATGATAGCTGGGTCAGAAATGAGATCAAGAAGGAAATTGCCAAATTTTTGGAACAAAACAACAATGAAGACATGAATTATCACAACCTCTGGGATACTGCAAAGGAAGTCCTAAGAGGGAAATTTATAGCACTGCAAGCCTTCCTCAAGAGACCAGAAAGAGAGGAAGTTAACAACTTAATGGGACATCTCAAGCAACTGGAAAAGGAAGAACATTCTAACCCCAAACCCAGTAGAAGAAATGAAATAACCAAAATCGGAGCAGAATTAAATGAAATCGAAAACAAAATCATACAACAAATCAATAAATCAAAATGTTGTTTTTTTGAAAAGGT